>JAGFNQ010004012.1:0-17731 GCA_024364735.1 Boesenbergia rotunda | reverse complement strand
GAAGTTAAGCTTATTTTTAATGAGCTATTACACCGGAAGATTGTTGGCTTTACATCTTAAGTCTGCATCTAGCTTCATCAATAGATTGCATGCCTGCAATTCTGTCCCATTTCTGATCTGCTGCGTTTATGTATGAAATTCCTTTTTAATTCATGCTAGCACTTCACTAATAGTTGTCTTCCGAGTTGGAGTGATTAATTTCAATTCAGAATAGGCAATCACCAATTTGGCACTTAGTATCATCTTGTCACATAAGCTTTCGTCCTTGTGTATCAAGTTTTAGGTGGCATGCATCTTGTATCTTATTGCATTCTCATTTCCGATTGAAAGCAAACCCAAATTACATTTGAAATCCAAAATTCACAAACGACACATAAACACGAGCTCGAATTAAACAACATCAACTAGTCCCGAGGAAAAATACGACCTGTGACCCCTTTACTACGTTTTCATATTTTGATTGTAAAAAGGGTTTCCAGCATTTTATATTCATATTTAAATTTGAGACCCACATTCGTGACAGTCTATTTGGGTCCGTCAAATTTTTGGCGCCGTTGCCGGGGAAGCAATTAGTTGATTTGTTTGATTTTTGCTTGTATGCTTATGGACATATCATTGGGTTCTATTTTATTTTGTTTTATCTTTTGTATATGGGTACTGCCATTTTTCTTGTTTGTTTTGTGACAGGGGTGCAGGTTCAAAATGTTCTCATCTAATTACCAGCAGCCGTGTCCACAATTTCAGCAGAACCAACCTTTCAATCAGCAACCAAATCAGTTTTTTCAGCCACAATGTCAACAATTTCAGCAAGAGCAGCCTTTCCAAAATTTTCAGCCAAGTCAGAATTTTCAGATTGGGCAGCCACAATTCCAGGGTTTTGAGCAACCATTTCAGCAATTTCAGCCTGATTCTCAGCAATCCTATCAACAAAATCAAGTATCTTTTCAAGGAATTCAGTAAGGGTGTTTAAATAATCAGAATTTTCAGCAACCACCCTTCCCTCAAGTTCAACCAAACCCAAATTTTCAGCATCTTAACCAAGATTTCCAGCAGTCTTTTGCAAGTTTTCAGCATGGAAATAATCAATTTCAACCTCAATTCCAGCCATATCAACAAGGGCAGCAAGGTTGTCAATCGTTTCAAACATTTCCACCGCAAAACCAACTATTTTTCCAGCCCTCACAGCCCATTAATCAGAATTTCCAGCAACAAAACCAGAATTTTTAGCCCACTCAAATTCAGTTTTCACCACCACAATTTCAACCTCAGATCCAAGAATTCCAGGGCTACAATTTTCAGCAATCTCCACCAACTTATGAGCCTAATTTTCAACAGTTTAATCAGCCTATTCAACCATTTGATCAGCCCCCACAGTCTCCATTTCAGATTGCACAGTCTACTCTTGGTTTTCAGTAGCCTTATGTTACATTTCAAGATCAACAAGAGTTCCACACTAACCAAGGAGGCTTTGATGATCCTGATTGGGATGAGGCTCTACACCAAAGGATGATGGAGATGTGTCAACAAATCCTACAACAACAGCAAAATTTTCAAGAACAACAACAACAATGGTTTCAAAACATGCAAGATCGATTGAATAAGATAAAAGCCCAAAGATCAGAACAATCAGATGATTCTACAGGTGTAGGGGATTGTACTGAGCCCCAAGAACCACCTACATTGATTGATACATCAGAAAATTCAGAGGATAGGATTGAGAGTGTAGGGGATTGCACTGAGCCCCAAGAATCACCCATTCCTACTGATTTAGAGGCCTGGGAGGAGATGGATAGTAGAGCTTGTAACAACCTTGACCTCGACTCTGAAACTTTATAAGACCCTTCTAAACTTTTATTTTGTAAGAATATTGCTATTGATGGTCCTAATTTTTCTAATCTGGTTGATGCAGGAATGGTTGAGGAAACATGTATTGAAGATGATTCTACAGGTGTAGGGGATTGCACTAAGCCCCAGGGACCACCACAATTAGAGGATGAACCAGAAAGTGTAGGGACTTGCTTGGTGGAAGCAAGAACCCAAGGATCACCCGTTCCAGTTGAGTGTCCACCAGAACCCGAACTTGAAGAGGAGATTGCACATTACCAGGAGGAGCCAATAATTACACCCACTCTTGTAGAGCCTCCAGGTATTTTTCAGCACTATCAGGTAAATACTCCTCCTATTTTGTCTGAAAATTGCATAGAGGTACCTCAAACTGATTTTATTGTTTTTAATACACCTAGGGATGCATCTCTTTGTGAATTTGATTGTGAAAAATCCCTAGAGGTACCTAGTGTTGAATTTGCTGAAAATGAAGCATGTTGTGCTACATCAGATGCCAATGCTGAGTGTGAAAATTTTTTAGAAGTGCCTAGTATTGTTGATTGTTGTGATGAGTCTTTTGACATATCTTATGCTGGAAATAATTGTGAAAAATTCATTGAGGCACCTAAAGTTGATTTCATAGGTTGTGATACATTGCTTGATACATCTTTGATGAAAAATAATAGTGATATTTCTATTGAAGTGCCAAGGATTGATTTTATTATTTGTGATGAGTTTTTGGATGCAAATTTTGTAGGAAATAATTGTGAAAAATTTATTGAGGCACCGAAAATTGATTTAATTGGATGTAATGCAGTTTTGGATACATTTCATGCAGAGACTGATATTATTTTATTTCTTTCTAACCCTGCACGCTTGAGAGAGGTATTACATTGTTTTGCAGGGTCTAGAAGACTTCAGGAGTGGGTGCTCCAACTGAACAGACTTCAACCTCCTGGAAGGACTTCTAAAAGGCATAAAGAAGGAGGAGATGATTTTACTTTAATTCGAAGCACTCCATTCCTTCAATGGATTTTGAACCTGAATCGCCTGCGGCCACCTGAACAAATTTTTGTAAAGTTCAAGTGTGGGGGAGCCCTAATTCTCTCAGCCACCCAGACTCCTCCACTGCCCCGATGGAGGCTACTTCTGGATAGACTCCGCCCACCAGAAATAAAGGGGAGATTGTTCTTTCTTGTATTTTCTTTTATTACATGTTTCACTTTTATGGCTTCTAGAATTTTCTTTTAAATCGAGTCCTTACTAATAAATGCATGAGTAGAGTAGAATGCATAGGAGTCATTGTAAATACCTTGTTATTTCTTTTGTCACTTTTTCTTGCATAACTAGGAATAAATGTATCCCTCTAGGTTATCTCCATGTCATTTTAGAATCTCTTAGAAAATAAATTAAATTTGGTTGTTAAAACTTAGAGTTTGAGCTAATGGATGAATTCTTGGATGCTTGAGTACTACTTTGCTATAGATTTTTAATTGAGGACTTGAGATGAATCGTTTTTGCCTAGTGAGAATTAACCTTATCTTTGTGACACACATATGTTATTGTGCTCTAGAACTTACTTTGATTCTTTCAAAATCATATTTCAATGATTGGATCACATCTATAGAGGCTAATCACTTTGTTTACCTTCCCATATCAATTTTGGCAAAAATCATGTCTATTCTATGTGTCTTTCTTTATTCCTACTCTTAACCCCAATTTTTCTATGGATTTGTTTGCTTGGGATGTTTTCTTGATACTACTTTGCCCGAGACGGACAAAGATTTAAGTGTGGGGGAGTGATTGGTGATTTGGAATGAATTTTCATCAAGGATGCACTTTATTTCGGAAAAAAAAAATTTTGCCCAATTGAGTGGAGCTTGGTACCAAGAACAAGTGGGAATTCAGTTTTGAATTGGAGGAGAAGTGTTTCTCTCATTGCAACCATCATTGAATCCGGTTGAAGGAAAATTTCTGTGGACTAAAAGAAAAAAAAATGATGAAAAAGAGATCAATGTGCCAAATTGAGTTGCAAGAAAGGGAAGTGGTCAAAGATTGAAAACAATTGAATGATTCTTGATCATCATTTGAAGATCCAAGGAAGTTGCACCTCAAGTTGAATTCGGGTGAGGGAAATGAAATGAAAACAGAAAAAAAAAACACAGATCAGAATTTGCAAAGAAGGAAAAAGCTGTGCAAAGTTGAGAAAAGCTGTGCAAGGTTTTAAAATGGAATGCAATAGCAGAATTGTAGCTATATATTGGCTGTAATTTCAGAAAAACTTTGAGTGAAAGCTGAGAAGAAGTTGAGCTAAGGCTGTAGAAATCAGAAACTACAACTAACCAGAAATACTTTGGGAGAAGCTGAAATGCAGCAGTTCTTTGCTAGAGAAATCAGAAATACTTTGGGAGAAGCTGAAAAGTTGCAGCTGAACACAATCTAAGCTGGACAGAAATGAAACAAATGCTGAATTGATTGCCAAGTAAATCTCAGAATTTATCTGCCGAATGTAATCAGCAGTGCAGTGACTTGGCTGGAAATCCAACTGACTGATCAGAAATTGTGTTTGTAAAGCTGAATTGCAGCTCACTGATCAGGAAAGGAAGCTGATTTGCAACTAATCTGAATTGGATTGAAACCGTGTAGATCAGGAATGAATAAAACAGTGAGGAAGCAAACAATCCGTTAAGAACAAAGAAGAAGAAAATCTGCAATGAGTACTTGGAGTTGCCACTTCTTGTGCCAAATGTGCTGATCAGTCCACTTGAAGCTCACGAAAGTGTGGGTTAAAGTTGTTTCTGATAAAGGTTAAAGCATGGCCACAACATAACTGAACACAAAAGAGAAAAACAGAAAAGAAAAAAAAAAGGAACAAAGTGGCAAGTACGGAAAAAATCTGTGCCAATTTTACAAGTGAAGAAAGGTTGTGTGTTAAAATAGTTTGTGCAGATCAGAAATGGGAATGAGCTGAACTGATCTGAATTGAAACCAATGCAAGGAATGTTGAAAAGGACTCAGAACAAACCCACTCGAAGCCCAAGAGGTTTTGGAGAGCAGCAAGTTGCTACTTAAGCTAAAAATTCAGTTATGAAAGAAGAAAAATCAGTAGAAATGTGATGAAGACAGTTTTGTACCAACTTGCAACCAAATTTGAGTTTTTGAGGCTATGAATCAAGGCAGTAGGTATAGGAATGTATTCAGTTCTATTCCCATGGTGCTCGGCAGAATGTAAACTAAAGGAAAAAAAAATTGCAGCTAAGAAGAAAAAATTAAGGAAGAAACAAAAGGGGCACACAAAGGAGTTTCGGCCTCATGAATTTAGTGGAATGTTTCTCATCCGAATTACATATTTGTTCCATCACACTTTTGATATCACTAGAGGACTGACAAGATGGGGCAAAGTGCATCAAAAATATCCTTGGGCACTCAAGTCTTCCACTTTATCCGTTTTTCCATTTCCTTGATTTTTACTCCATTTCTTATCATTTCTATGTCTTTGATTTGTTTTTGTAGATGTTGATCCTAATCATGAATAATGGTGGAGATTAGACAATAAGCAAGCCTATGGTAGTGCAAAAAGCATGTGTGTTTGAGTGAGCTCCATTTCCATCATCAACTTAGAACTTAAGGAGAGAGCCACCCAAAGTTTTCCTTGAAAGGCTAGTGAGTTAAATTCATCTCAATGAATCATGATGGATGAAAAGGCTAAGTTGTTGATTTTGTTGGATCGAGAAAACCGATAGAGGGGGGGGTGAATATCGAAAATCGTTCGGATTTTCGTAAAGAGTACGTACGCAGCGGAAATAAAATAAACACAATCACAGCACAAAGACACAGTCGATTTACTTGGTTCGGAGCCTGTGTCAACTCCTACTCCAAGGCCCACGATCGTTGACCGTTTACTTTGGGCAATTCTATATACGTGCAAAACAGTTTACAATATTTGATTACAAATAAGTGCAATAAAATAATAATATTAAAATTTCGATCTTCGTTACCGACGTCCGGAGTGGATTGACTTTTTCGGGGCAGCGGGACGTCGTCGGCTCGAATTGGAGTGTTTCCAGAGCAAGGCACGAGCGTAGAAGAGCTTTGAGGCGTTGAGAGAACTGTTGTGTTGAAGCCTTGGTCGAGGGCCCTTTATATAGGGCCAGGGGGTGCCCGGGACGTCGGGGGCGCCCCCCACGTGGCCTTTGATCCGCCAAAGTCTCGGTCGCGTCTGATCCTCTGGATCAGCTTTGACCGGGGCGCCCGGAGCGCTCGGGGCGCCCGGAGCGCTCGGGGCGCCCGGAGCGCTCGGGGCGCCCGGAGCGCTCGGGGCGCCCGGATTGACCGGGTCAAACTTTATCCGCTTTGCTTCGAGGGCTTTTGGTTCGATGCATGCGCATGGGGGCGCCCGGGACGCTGGGGGCGCCCGAGAGCAGCGCGGGCGCCCGGCCCAGCAGCTATTCGAACCCTTTTTCTCTTTACTTGTTTTGTATGCACCTTGGGGGTGCCCGGGACACTCCGGGCGCCCTACTCAGCTACTACCTCATTCCTTTGAGGCTATCTGAGCTGCAGACACTCCTTCCTTTGGTCCTACATCCAGGGTTAGTCCAAAACACAATAAAGCAATAAAGTATTTGATTATACAGCCTTAGCTGTCTTGGTTCTAACTTTGGTCTCCAAAATGGAGCCCTAGGTCGAACCGATGCCTACTGTTCCCTCGACGGGGAACGCGTCCTCACCTACTCCTCTCGGGAGAATTTACCTGATGCCAACCGTTCCTCTAGTTGGACTTTTGCCTGACGGTCCTTTGTCAGGTCTTGTAAACTGGCAGTCCTTCGCAAGTTGCCTAGCAGTCCTTCGCTAGGGCTTCAGTCCCAGGCTGCCCTTCACCTGGAGCCTAGCAGTCCTTTGCTAGGGCTTGATACTGGCAGTCCTTCGCCAGTTGCCTAGCAATCCTTCGCTAGAGCTTTCTTTCCTGGCATTTCTTTGCCAGTGCCTAGCAGTCCTTCGCTAGGGCTTTAGTCCCAGGCTGCCCTTCGCCTGGAGCCTAGCAGTCCTTCGCTAGGGCTTGATACTGGCAGTCCTTCGCTAGTTGCCTAGCAATCCTTCGCTAGGGCTTTCTTTCCTGGCATTCCTTTGCCAGTGCCTAGCAGTCCTTCGCTAGGGCTTTTCCTGCACACTAGATTAACTTGTTAGAAAATAAGGACTTAACTTTTGACCTATGTTGCCATTATCAAAACACAGGTTTGACTTAGGTGCATTCTGCACCAACAATCTCCCCCTTTTTGATTTATGGCAACCCTAGTTCAAAAAGTTAAGTTTAAGCAAAACATGAAAAAGTTTTAACTTTTGTTCCCTCCCCCTGGAAGGAATCTCCCCCTAGATTTTTCAAAAATTCGTGGGGTTTTAAAAAACTTTACTTGTACTTGAAAACTTTTTGAGAATGTTAGCTTAAGTAAGAATTTCAGTTTTAATACAGTTTTGAAAAAACTCAAGCTTTAGAGTACTTAAAAAATTTTGACAAGTTTAAGTAAGAACCTTTTGAAAGGCTAGAGTACTTAGGAAAATTTTGAAAGCTTGAGTAAAAATCTTGCAGCTAGAGTACTTAGCAACATTTTAAAAGCTTTAAGAAATTTTGAAACTAGAGTACTTTAGGCAAAATTTTGAAAGCTTTAAGAAATTTTGAAACTAGAGTACTTAGGAAAATTTTGAAAGCTTTAAGAACTTTTGAAACTAGAGTACTTAGGCAAAATTTTGAAAGCTTTAAGAACTTAAGTACTTCTTCAAAAAGTTTAAGCTGTTGGATAAAGGAACAGTATATTTTTGAACCTTTTTGAATAAAGGAAAAATTTTGAAAACTTTTGAAAGCTTTTTTTTAAGCTTTTTGAATAAAAGATAAGAAAATTTTACTCTATAAGATTTTGAATAAGAGATAAGAAAATTTTACTCTATAAGAAAATTTTACTCTCTCCTTTTTGAATAAAGGAAAAATTTTGAAAAAGTAAAAGTAAAAAGTAAAAGTAATTTTTCTCTTTCCTTTCCTATCTCTCCCCCTTTGCCATATATCAAAACAGATAAATATAGCATGAATAAAGGAAATAAATAAGAATTTGCTGTACTGAACCAATTTATAATTAGATTTACACTAAATCAATTAATTTTCTCTGTAGAGACCTGTCTAACCCAATTAGCTACTTACTAACTGTTATAAACAGTAGTTTTTGCTAGGGTTAGTCAAGTTAAGTGTTTCTGTTCAAGTTAGATTTTCTAAACTTGACACTTAAGTAGATTGCTGTTTAAGTTGTATTTAGTGCCCCAATTACTGCAGATGCACTGACTTAAAGCATCTTGAATTAAGGCAAAGACCTAAGCATCTCAACCATTTCTAGGTTATCAATCAAAAGTACCCTAAGGTGCTTGTGAGATGCTGGCTTCTAAGTCTATAGGTGCATGCAGTTCTAGAGTTAGGGCCTAGGCTAAGTCCATTTTCGAAAAAGCCCTAATTTTTAAAGGGGGGTAGTTTTGCAATAAAACTAAGTAAAAAAATGAAAACTGATTTTGAAATTAAGTAAAACAGTTTTTCAAAATTAAAAAAAAATTTAAATCAAGTCAAAAAAATAATCTATTCTACAAAGCACAATCCTAACTGCCTTCTTAGTGAGCTAAACTCAGACTCAGGTAAGGGCTTTGTGAATATATCAGCTAGGTTGGATTTATAGTCAATATACTTAAGTACTATTTCACCCCTGGTTACATGGTCTCTTACAAAATGATGTTTGACTTCTATATGTTTGGTTCTGGAGTGTTGGATTGGGTTCTTAGTTAAATTAATTGAACTTATATTGTCAATAAATACTTGAGTTTGTATGTAGTTGAGCTGGAAGTCCTTAAGTGTGTGCATCATCCATAAAAGTTGAGCCACACACTCTCCTAATGCCACATACTCAGCTTCAGTTGTGGATAGAGCCACACAGTGTTGTTTTCTGCTGCACCAACTGACTAGACTCTGACCTAACAGTTGGCAGCTTCCACTTGTGTTCTTTCTATCTAATTTACAACCAGCATAGTCAGCATCTGAGTATCCGGTTAAAGCAAAAGTTGAGGTCCTAGGATACCAAATCCCTACATTTAGGGTGCCCTCTACATATCTCAGTATTCTTTTTAGGGCTGCTAAGTGCGTTTCCTTAGCACAAGTTTGGTATCTAGCACACATCCCTACAGCAAAGAGAATATCAGGTCTACTGGCTGTAAGGTACAGTAGGCTACCTATCATACTCCTATAGAGTTTAAGGTCTACTGGTTTACCATCAGGGTCACTATCTATTTTTATATTAGTGGCCATGGGGGTACTTATGCTTTTAGAGTTATCCATTTTAAATTTCTTGATTAATTCTTTAGCATATTTGAATTGATGAACATAGTTACCATCCCTAGTGTAGCGACCCGCCTTCTCTACCTTAGACGGTCCGCTACTTTATCTACTATCTTGACTCTAATGCACGACTAAGAATGCGGAACTTCTTTTTTTTTTCTTTTAAATCCATCTAGGGATGATATTCTAACTCTAATAGTCATGCATGATACAATGGCATACTTCCTTTCTCTAGAACTTCACTGCAATGGTACCAGTCGACTGCCATCTAACCAGTCGACTGGTATCGGCCACAGAAAGTTTCTGGGCGCGGCACCAGTCGACTGGCCTCTTGGCAGTCGACTGATGCATCGAACAGAAGTTACTGTTCGATAGGGCAGTCGACTGATACTGAACCAGTCGACTGGCACACCTGAAAATCTGAAATTCAGATTCGAAACCTTGTCTCAATAGTCCACCAAACTTATAGTTTCAAGCCATACAAAGACACAACACCATTTCTATACTCTATACTAGTTTCCTAAACATTTTAGCCAATCAAAACAACTTCATAAACTCGAAATTAGAACTTTTGCGGAAGTAAATAAGTTATGAAAAATCTATATGAACTTTAAACTAGAGTTTTGTACCAAACTGAACTCCTATGCATCCATAACCCCAAAATACATGTTCTACACCTTACTAAAGCATTTTGGAATGTAATGCAACTTTTCTAGGCAGATTTATAGCAATAAAAACTTGATTTAAAGGGACACTCACCATATCTTGGCACATGCATCAAATAGCTCCATCGAGTATCAATATTCAGAACTACTCACATTCATACTCATCCAATGCAATCATATGGACATGTATACTAAATAAAATGACATGGAATCTTTACTCATGGTTTTAAGATATGCGAAATATCTAAAACGCAAATACTTGGATAAATGCTATAAGATCTAACTTAAACTAAGGCTTTATGATAAATGCACTTTAAGTCCTTCATTCATCTTGTCCCAAGGACCTCTCCAAGGTCAGCCACCACACACACGTCACTCAGCACCGCCTTGTCGCCTTCCTTCAGAATTGCTTGCCTTTACCTTTACCTACAGCAAGAGGAAATGCAACTAATAAGCAAAAAGCTTAGTAAGTACTATCTAGCTCACAAAATCTCGAAAATGTGCAAACATGCTTTTTAAACAATGTGAAATCACATGAGATACTTTTATGCTTCAAAGAAAACTAAAACAACATGTATAACTCAAGACATGCATACTCAAGCATTAATAAGTCTTAACTTACTTGCTCTTGGCTTAACTTGAAACTTTAGCAATTCTTTAACTTTAATTCTTTCTTTAACTTTTAGAAAACTTTCTTAAACTTTAGTAAAACTTTGCTAAAGCATATACTTGAAAATAATATCTCACTTGGATCCACTTAAGACGTAAGTACCATCTTATGCGCGTTCCCTAAAAGGTTGGGGTAGCGAGCCACCAATCCTAATAGAGAAGACCTTGGTCTACCAGGGCCAAGACCTTGGAATTGGACACCTGGATTTCTTTAACGACGCCCTTGGACGCCGGGTACTGGCCTTAGAAAATAAAATAGCTTTTCTTTCTTTTCTTTCTTATCTTTAAATGCCTTGGCATTTTAACGAGCCCCATGTGTGCCCAAATCCCTAAGTCTTGACTTTTGGGGATTTCTTAAGGCCTTGGCCTTTTCTTTTCTTATCTTTATCTTCTCTTTTCTTTTCTCATAACTCTTCTTAGCCCCTAACCTCATATAGGGTGCTTAATCAAACTTATACAAGCATGGATCAACCTAGGATTACATGCAAAATCATAAACTTTAAGGAAAATTACATTTTAACTTTCTAACGGGAAAATCTTGCGGAAAACCGCCTCTTACTGCAGGTGAGCAGTACTTACATTGATTTCCTTGAACTTACAACCGAAATTGACGTCTAGGGCTCGGGAGAAACTTGAGATCTCGATGAACCGTTCGCGCCTACGCGTTCTTCTCGTCGAGACGAACGAAACTCTCCGTACCCTTTGGTTCTTCCTTGGCCGGCGCCCCCCCTTAGGAGAGGAGAGGAGGTGGTGGTGTGGTTTTGCCCAAGAGAGGAGAAGAGAGGGGCGGCGTGCGTGGGTGTTGGGCGAGGAAGGGTTTTAGTTGAGAGAAAAATAAAATTTCTCTCTTTACTTATCTATTTATACTTAGGGTATTTAAGTCCAACTTATAACTTAACTTAATATCTCTCTATTTTCTTTCAGCACACCCCTGCTGGGGCGCCTGGTTAACCTGACCAACTTAAGTCGTTGATCCCATGGGAGGTCTCGGGTTCAAAACTCGTCCAGGCAACTTTTTGCCGAAAACTCTATTTCTTTTAGTAAAAATACTAAACAGACTCGGAAAATTCCATAAAAATATTCTAAAAATTCTTAAAAATATCTAGAATATTTCTAAACCATTTTTAAATAGTTCTAAGGACTTTAAGAACTTAAAATAGAAATTTTGGGGCGTTACACCTAGTTTGTTTAATTTGTAGTCCTAGGAAAAATGTAAGCTCACCAACTAAGCTCATTTCAAATTTATCTTCCATTATCTTGACAAATTCTTTTAGAAAGTTGGTGTTGGTGGATCCAAAGATTATGTCATCTACGTAAATTTGGGAAATAAATATATCTTTTCCTAGAGTTTTAATAAATAATGTTGAGTCAATTTGGCCTTGTTTAAATTCTTTAGAAGTTAAGTAAGTTGATAATCATTCATACCAAACCCTAGGTGCTTGTTTTAACCCATATAGTGCTTTGGTTAGTTTGTAAACGTAGTTAGGTTTGTCTAGGTCCTCAAACCTTGGGGGTTGTCCTACATAAACTTCTTCTTTAATGAATCCATTTAAAAATGCTGACTTAACATCCATTTGATATAATTTAAATCCTTTATGGGATGCAAAGGCTAACAACATTCTAATGGACTCAAGTCTAGCTACTGGGGCATATGTTTCATCGTAGTCTAGTCCCTCTACTTGGCTGAAACCCTTTGCTACTAAGCGGGCTTTATTTCTTACTATTTCTCCTTGATCATTCAACTTATTCCTAAAGACCCACTTAGTATCTATGATGGATTTGCCTTCAGGTTTAGGCATTAGTTCCCAGACTTGGTTCCTCTCAAATTGGGCTAATTCTTCTTGCATCGCTATGATCCAATCAGGATCAGGTAGGGCTTCTTCTATAGTTTTGAGTTCAATTTTTGATATCATAGCTATTTGGCTAAGGTTCATATAGGAAGACCTAGTCCTGACTCCTAGAGTTGGATCACCCACAATTTGATCGGTTGGGTGACTAAGTCTGGGTTTCTTTGTTCTTCTAGAGCTTGGTTCAGCCTCAGGTTCAGCTGGTCGGTTTGGTTCACTATTTGATTTGACTCTTTGGGCTGGTTCATTTGTTGGTTCGATTCTTAGTTCAGTTAATTCATTCATTGGTTCAATAGTTAGTTCGTGTAAGGGTTCAATTAATGATTCAATAATTTGTTCATTATTTTCTTGGTCAGAGTTTGATGAAATTGGGTCTGGATTATTAGATGTTGAATTGATTTCTTCATCGAAAATTAAGTTTGTTGTTTCTTCAATTTTCTTAGTTTGTTTGTTGTAAGCTCTATAGGCTCTACTTGTGGTTGAATATCCTACGAAAATACCTGGGTTTGACTTGGATTGAAGTTTTCCTAAATAGTCTTTGGTGTTTAGGATATGAACTTTGCACCCAAAGACCATTAGGTAATATAGGTTTGGGAGTCTATGGTAGTACAGTTCATAGGGGGTTTTGTTGTGTCGTTTGTTAATCAAAACCCTATTTTGGATATAACAGGCTGTACTAGTTGCTTCTGCCCAAAATTGATTTGCTAGTTTAAATTTGTTGAGCATAGCCCTAGCGGTTTCTTGTAATGTTCTATTCCTTCACTCAACTATCCCATTTTGTTGGGGGGTTCTAGGACATGAAAATTCATGTAAGTACCCATTTACCTTACAGAATTCCTCGAATCGTTGATTTTCCAATTCTCCCCCGTGATCACTCCTAAGTCTTTTAATTTTAGTGTCATTTTGATTTTCAATTAGTTTACAGAATTCATTAAATAGGTTTAGGGTTTCATCTTTGGTTTTTAGAAACCTAACCCAGGTAAACCTAGAGTAATCATCAACTATTACTAAGCAGTATCGGTTCCCGCTTAGTGACTTGGCTCCATGTGAATCAAATAAGTCAAGGTGCAGGAGCTCAAGTGTGGTTTGAGTTAAATCAGACTTGATTAGTTTGTGATTGGATTTGGTTTGTTTACCTTGATTACATGATTCACATATTAAGTTTTCATTATTTTTGATTTTGGGGATACCTTTGATTAAGCCAAGTTGAGTAATTTTTGAGATAGTTCTCAAATTGGTATGACCTAATCTCCTATGCCAGAGGTTTGATTGTTCTAATTGTGTTAACATACATTTGGGTATAAGGGGAAGATTTATAGTGTATACATTGTTTTTCCTAGTGCCCTTAAGTATGATTTCTGAGTCTTGTTCATTTCTAATCAGGCAGTTAGAATTGTTGAAAGTAACTATATAACCAGAATCACATAACTGACTTATGCTAAGCAAGTTAAAATTAAAGTTTTCAACCAATAGAACTTTCTTAATAATGAAATCAGATTTAAGCTCAATATTACCTGACCCAATTACCTTGGGTGTAGCATTATTGCCAAATGCCACTGAGCCTAGGTTTTTGAGTTTGAGCTTGGTGAACTTCAATTTATCTCCAGTCATGTGTCTGGAGCAACCGCTATCCAACATCCATTGGTCCAAATCTTTATGTTCCTACGCATAAAGAATTTTCTTGATTTGGATCCAATTAGAATCAGGAATAGCTTAAATTGAGTTTCACTGCCTAATCTGTCTCACCCAAATCTAGGGTTTTCAATCACGTTAACCTTATAGGTTTTGTGAGACAGGTTTTGATAGTTTTGAAAGTTGAAAGTTTATTTAAAAATAATTAAATTTTGAAAACTTAATTAATTTTGAAAGCGATTAAATTTTTTTTAAAAAAACTTAATTTTTCAAAATAATTAAATTTTTTTAACAGAAGTTTAAATCTACAAATAACTGAATTTTTGTGTTAGATTCGAATTTGACAAAAATTAATTTGAATTTGAATTTCAGAAATTGGCTTCCAGGTCTTGGCGAGGCACTAGGCCTTCTTTGGCCGTAGCCTTATGGGATCATCCACCCTTTCCTTGACAAAGCCTTTTAATGAAATTTCATTTTCAAAATCAATTTTTGAAAAATTTCTGGTCTAACTAGTTTGGATTTTGGATTGGTAGCTTCAGCTGGTTTCACCAGTCTAAAGAGACCAAGTAAACTTGATCTTATTAGAATTGGTTTCCCCAACGTACTATCATCTCACCTCCACCCAATACTATATTTTCAAGTTTCAGTTAGGTTTGTTTAGTCCTTAAGCTAGCCTAAGTCTAAGCATGGTATATTGCAGAAATTAAATAACCAAGCAAACAAGCAATTGCAATCAAGAATTTAAATGTTTATCTAATAATAAATATTGTTTTCAGTTTGGCTCCCCCTGGACTAAAGCCACGGTGATGGTTAGGCAAGATGTGAATCTTGTCCTTGGGGATCCAATACTGATTTGATCCAGTCGGTTTGTTCAGGCATAGTTTAGGTACCCATGCCTGAATTTTACCTCTGGACTGATTCAGTACAGCAAAGTAAGATCTTTGCTGGGATTTGGTTCTATAGCCCAGTCCGGATCGATTTAGAACTAATTTCTGCTTTCCAAGGATCATGTCAAGACCCTTGGAGCCAGATGTGAATCGTTCTAAAGCTGATCTAAGATCCTTAACCTGAGTTTTCAGGGAGGAGTTTTCCTCTTCAAGTTTTTCAACCTGAGTAGGAATTCCTTCCTGAACCTTCTCCGTTAAGGGTTTAGAGTCAGCTCCCTCTTTCAGGAGTTTTATTTCCTGTCGGAGGGATTCGACTCGGAGTTTGGCTTTCGCCAAATCTCGAGAAAGAAATGAAATTAATTCAGTTAACTGCAATCTATTAAAACCAGTTACCTTAATTTCTCTGTCTTCTGTGAAGGTCAGCTCGCCGTCATCTTGTTCTGTTTCTGACTCAGTCTCGACTTTATCTGAGGCGGTCAGAGCTAGGAGATTGGACTGGGGTGCCTCTTCTTCTTCTTCTGAGGACGATTCGTCCCAGGTTGCTTGCAGTGCCTTCTTTCTTCTCGTCCTTTTTGTCTCCATTAGGTTAGGGCACTCAGACTTGTAGTGGCCCTTTTTCTTGCACTCGTAGCAGGTCACATTAGGCTTGTTCGCGGGTTCAGCTGGTTCGTCCTTTCTTCGGCCGGTTTTCCATTTGTTGGTTCGGTTCTTCAGCTCCTTGTAGTAGCTTCGAGTGAGCCGGACCAGCTTAGTTTGTTCTCCTTCTTCTTCTTCTGAGTCTGAGTCAGAGTTAGACTCGGGTTCAGGTTCAGGCTTCTTCTTCGTTGTCCTTCCAGTTTTACCTACAACGAAAGCAATACCCGTCTCGACCATATTGGTGTTAGTTTGTTCGTCCAGTTCTAGTTCGAAAAACAATTCATCTAATTTTATTTTAGAAAGATCTCTAGAGACCTTGTATGCATCTACCATAGATGCCCACAAGGTGTTTCTAGGGAAGGCGTTTAGAGCATACCTTATTAGGTCACGGTTTTCAACCTTGTGACCTATTGTGTGAAGACCGTTCATTACCTCTTGGATTCGTGCGTGGAGCTGGGCTGCTGTTTCGTTGTCGGCCATCTTGATGGTGTAGAGTTTGTTTAGTAGCAGATCCCTCTTGCTGATCCGAGTATCTGAAGTCCCTTCGTGCAGCTCGATCAGTTTTGTCCACAGCTCCTTTGCACTGTTAAAGGGGCCCACGCGATTCAGCTCCTCTTTCGTTAATCTGCATTGAAGAGTCTGAGTAGCTTTTGTGTCGGCTTCTATCTTTCGCTTTAGGGCGTTGTCCGATTCAGAGTAGTTCTGAGGAAGTCCTTCGGCATTTCAGGGGATCTCCAGACCGGACTGGATAATGATCCACATGTCCACCTGAGTTTTCAGGTGGACCTCCATACGACTTTTCCAGTAAGAAAAGTCTTCTCCACTGAAGAGTGGAGGTCTGGCGGTGCTGAATCCCTCTTGCATGGCCATTTAGTCTGAAAAAGAAAACTTAAAGGATTTTCCAAGACTAGGTCTTGGATTAGCAGTGCTGAATAAATTAAATAACGAGGGGTGTTGCACCAACCTCGCTTAAAAAAATCGAACGAAATATTTAGCGAGAATTTAAAAAAAATAGAACATAAAAATCCGAAAAAAAATTTCAAACTGGTGGTTGCACCAGGTTTGAACTTCCCCGCTCTGATACCATTTGTTGTATCGAGAAAATCGATAGAGGGGGGGTGAATATTGGAAATCGTTCGGATTTTCGTAAAGAGTACGTACGCAGCGGAAATAAAATAAACACAATCATAGCACAAAGACACAGTCGATTTACTTGGTTCGGAGCCTGTGTCGACTCCTACTCCAAGGCCCACGGTCGTTGACCGTTTACTTTGGGCAATTCTATATACGCGCAAAATAGTTTACAATATTTGATTACAAATAAGTGCAATAAAATAATAATATTAAAATTTCGATCTTTGTTACCGACGTCCGGAGTTGATTGACTTTTTCGGGGCAGCGGGACGTCGTCGGCTCGAATTGGAGTGTTTCCGGAGCAAGGCACGAGCGTAGAAGAGCTTTGAGGCGTTGAGAGAACTGTTGTGTTGAAGCCTTGGTCGAGGGCCCTTTATATAGGGCCAGGGGGCGCCCGGGACGTCAGGGCCGCCCCCACGTGGCCTTTGATCCGCCAAAGTCTCGGTCGCGTATGATCCTCTGGATCCGCTTTGACCGGGGTGCCTGGATTTACCGGGTCAAACTTTATCCGCTTGGCTTCGAGGGCTTTTGGTTCGATGCATGCGCATGGGGGCGCCCGGGAGCAGCGCGGGCGCCCGGGAGCACGGGGCGCCCGGCCCAGCAGCTATTCGAACCCTTTTTCTCTTTACTTGTTTTGTATGTACCTTGGGGGCGCCCGGGACACTCCGGGCGCCCTACTCAGCTACTACCTCATTCCTTTGAGGCTATCTGAGCTGCAGACACTCCTTCCTTTGGTCCTGCATCCAGGGTTAGTCCAAAACACAATAAAGCAATAAAGTATTTGTTTATACAGCCTTAGTTGTCTTGGTTCTGACTTTGGTCTCCAAAATGGAGCCCTAGGTCGAACCGACGCCTACTGTTCCCTCGACGGGGAACACGTCCTCACCTACTCCTCTTGGGAGAATTTACCTGATGCCAACCGTTTCTCTAGTTAGACTTTTGCCTGACGGTCCTTTGTCAGGTCTTGTAAACTGGCAGTCCTTCTCTAGGGCTTCAGTCCCAGCCTGCCCTTCGCCTGGAGCCTAGCAGTCCTTTGCTAGGGCTTGATACTGGCAGTCCTTCGCCAGTTGCCTAGCA
>JAGFNQ010004011.1:257214-313625 GCA_024364735.1 Boesenbergia rotunda | reverse complement strand
CGTCTCCAATTCTTTTGGCACACTCCATGGTCCATCTAGACTACTAGGAGCACCCCTCCTAAGGTCAATTCACCATATATCCCAAAGGCTTCTAGAGCTCTCCCTTGAACTCTTAGCCCTAGCCACCTCCCTAGGTGACTCAACAAATGCTAAACCACACCGGTGAACCTCCGGTGACTCTTGGCCTACGAACTCAACCCTCTTAACCTTGGACCCCTTGTCCTTAGTTAAGACCTTTTCCTTTCCTTTTGATGGCATTCCCTTGCCATTCTTGCACTCTCCCTTCTTGCCATAATCATATGCTACCCTAGCATATCTCTTTTCCTTGGCATGGGAGACCCTAGATCGGTATCCTAGACCCGATCTATCATTGTTGGGTTTTAGACCACTCAACACCATATCCAAACCCTTAGATCCAATAGTAAATCTCTCTAGGGTTTTCTCTAACCTCTCAAGCTTTTCCCTTAAAGCTTGATTTTCCCTTTCTAGGTTCCTAAACCTAGAATCCACATGCCCATTTTGGATATTCCTAGGCCTACCCTCCTTTCTAGGCACATTCCTCCCCTTCTTGGGATTAGTGTCATGGTCCTTGTTGGGACCGGGTGCATGTCGACAAGGATACGAGTTCGTAAAATTTAAAATTTTTACGTGCAGCGGAAGAGTTTGCATAAAATAATTTCCTAAATTATTTTAACTTCATATCTAGCATACAACCTTATAGTGTATCGACATAATCATGAAATAAAAGTTTGCAGAAAAGTAAACTAATTTACTTTTGTACCTTGCGTAACTCGAAGAAAGGGACGAGATCCAACCGTAGCGTCCCTTGGAAGCTTCGCCTCTATTCGCGTCCACGCCGAGTTCTCTTCGGGATGACTTCGCAAAGTCACGAGTTTTGTGCCGACGAGAACTACTAGATTCTCGGAAGGCACAACTAGAAGGATAAGAGAAAATAATGAAAAACTAACCAACGAAGTAACGGAATCAAATTCCGGGAAGAGAGGAATCGCTATCCGCTTCTTCTTCTTCGCGTTCGGGTTCTCCTTCTTCTTCTTGAAGCTCACGCCAACCTCAACTAAGGGAGGAGTTGCGCCGGCCCTAAGTCACCAAGTGGGCGCCGGCCCTAGGCTCCAAGTTGGCGCCGGCCCTAGGCAAGAGAGGGAGAGGGAGAAGAGAAGAGAAGAGATTAAGAGAGAGATGGAGAGCTCTATGATTCAATTACTTGAATTGGAATTAAGGGCTAGCCTTTGGTTCCTTTATATAGTAGCAATTCCTTTGCTAAGTCTCCCTCTAAACCGAATTAACGGAATTAACGGAATTAGTTATAAGAAATTTATCTTATAAATTTTCTTATTGCTTATTCCGTTTAAGTCTAGTCTTATTATAACCATTTATAATAAAACAAATTAGTTATCATAAGAAATTTATTCTATAAATTTTCTTATGAATTTTATTATAACTAACTTTATAATAAAACTAATTATTTGTCATAAGAAATTTATCCTATAAATTCTTATGAATTAATTCCGTTTAAACCAAGTCTTTATTATAAACTAATTTATAATAAAAACTAATTTTTCTTCTCTTTAAATTATGGAATAAATTTTATAAGAAATTTATAAACTTTCTTATTATGGAAAAATCAATTCATAATTGATTTTATAAAATTAAAATAAACCCAATTCATGGATTATTTTAATCTTCCATAAAAGAATAAATTTCTATAAATTTATTTATATAAATTTCTTTATACAAATTTATTTATCCATAATTCATAAAATAAATCGTGCTTGATTTATCTTATTAATTAAACCAAATAAATTGATTTAATTCCCTTTAATGGCCGGCCACCACAAGGAGGGTTAATACCCTCTTTGGCCGGCCAAAACCGACCCGAACCGATCGCGAATTAAACTCATTTAATTCGCCCAAAAAACTTTCAAAAGACTTAGCCATTTTAGTTTCCATTGCGCCTCTGATTAACTCAGATTCGACTTATTTCTCTTGATCGGAAAATCCAATTTTCAACTCGTTTTAAATCCCTCGGATTACTCGTAGTGCGTGTGACTAAATAGGCTTTCGATTTATGTTGGCCGTCTATAATTAACTAATTATAGAACGATCATGAGTGGCACCTAGTAGTACATCATGATCCCCAATTAATCGAAAGATCAACGGTTTGACCTCAGAAGAAATTATTCTGAAACCCTTCAGCAGCTCTAATGAATCGTGCCCCATTCCCTTCACCACCTTATACCCACTTGGTTCAGGACACGGTCTATGGTGTCAGTCCCCACTAGGCTGACTACGTCACACCTAGCCCAAGTAATATCTTACTCGTCCTTTGGATTTCTAATTACTCTCATGTATTTTAGAGACTCTCACTCTAAACATGATATGCTCTGGCCAGAGGCTTTGAGTAACAATCCGACGATAGGCCTGGGTATACATCTCCTCGCAAGGAGTGGTGAATCCTTTGTGGGCTGTTCAAACATCTTCGGGCACTTCGGCTTATACCCGATCATCCTGGGTCCACACCTCCTTGGAGATGCTTGTTTAAGATGTCAAAGTATAAGTCTCCATGACCAAGATGACTTGAACACCGCAAGTCAAAGGAACATCGCACTTAAGCCGCAGTAAGATCTTCATTGACATATCTACATGTAGATTCCCATATGAAGTCTTACAGCTAGTCACTCCAATGAACTAGTTCCCTTAACTAGCATCCATGTTTATCTCCGGACATCCCAATGTCACCAGCCAGTGAGAATCAGCTGATTAGAGAATAACTCATGCTAGTCTCAACAAAATTGATAGTGTCCGTTTTTATCAATTCATCGACTAGGGACATTTTCAATACTTCACATTTGCGCATTTAGAGATAATCACTAGTTGTGATCTCATCACAAATTCTCTTATGCTGTGAGTTGTATTGCGGACATTCAGTAGATGAGTTTAAGATCCCAATCAAATACACAAGCATGTATACTCAAATAGTGAATTATCATTTATTAATATAAATGTTTTACAATCATAAGGCGATTGCCTTAGGACACTTCTCTCATATTACTAATAGTCCTTAGGTCTAAAGATCTTTGATTGTTCATGATGTACGACCTTCCTAGGGTTTTGATCTACCTTGTTAACTCTATTCCTATCATGATACTTGAAACCAACATTATGCACCATTAAGTACTTTTCATTTATCCTAGCATGCATGGATGAACAATTTTTACTAGTTTTAGCATGCATAAAGGAACTTGAATTTGAATTGCATTTAGATTTAAGATTAGGGATTACCTCCCTTACCCTTGTAGTCCCTCCATGATATGGGCTTCTTTTCTTCTTTCTTTCTTCTTTCTCCCATCTTCTCAAGTGCTCCATTTTTCTTGAACTTTTTACTCCTTGGGTACTTAGTGTGATAGTGCCCTAGCTCTCCACATGCGAAGCATCGAATCTTCTTCCTTTTTGCTTGGGCTTCTCTGTTGGATCGTGAAAAACCGATAGAGGGGGGGTGAATATCGGAAATCGCTCTTTTTCGGAAAACTAAGAGTAAGTGCACAGCGGAAATAAAAATACGAGATACAGCACAAAGACACAGTGATTTTTACTTGGTTCGGAGCCTGTGTCGACTCCTACTCCAAGGCCCACGGTCGTTAACCGTTTACTTTGGGCAATTCTATATTCGCGCAAATCGGTTACAATGATTTTAATTACAAAGAGAGTGCAATAAAATAATAATAAAATATTAAGCTCTTCGTTACCGACGTCCGGAGTGTATCGATTCTTTTCGGGGCAGCGGGACGTCGTCGGCTCGAGGTGAGGCGTTTCTGGAGCAAGGCGCGAGCGTAGAAGAGCGTGGAAGCTTTGGAATGAAGTTCATGTCAAGCTTGGGGTCGAGGGGTGCTATTTATAGCACCTAGGGCGCCCTGGTCGTCGGGGGCGCCCTGCCACGTGTCAGCTGATCCGCCCTTCGCTCGGTCAAGCTTTATTCCACCTGAATCGGGATGAGGTTTGACCTCTGGGGCGCCCTGGTCGCTGAGGGCGCCCTGATCGCTGAGGGCGCCCTCGTTGACCCGGTCTTCTCGGCTGGATAGATTTGATCGGCCTCGCTGGCGTAGGCGCGAAGCGCCTTGGACCTGAGGGCGCCCTGGGCGCTCAGGGCGCCCTGGCTGCTGAGGGCGCCCTGGTTGCAGAGGGCGCCTCGGCCAGTTGTTAGCCGAACACCTTTTTGCCTTACTTGTTTCTTGTTCACCTTGGAGGCGCCCTAGACACTCAGGGCGCCCTACTCAGCTGCTGCCTCACTCCTTTGAGGCTCTCTGAGCTGCAGACACACGTTCCTTTGGTCCTACATCCAGGGTTAGTCCGAAACACAATAAAACAATTATTATTTTATACAGCCTTAGCTGTCTTGGTTCTGACTTTGGTCTCCAAAATGGAGCCCTAGGTCGAACCGACACCTACTGTTCCCTCGACGGGGAACGCGTCCTCACCTACTCCTCTCGGGAGAATTTACCTGATGCCAACCGCTCCTTTGGTTGGACTTTTGCCTGACGGTCCTTTGCCAGGTCTTGGATACTGGTAGTCCTTCGCCAGTTGCCTAGCAGTCCTTCGCTAGGGCTTGGATACTGGCAGTCCTTCGCCAGTTGCCTAGCAGTCCTTCGCTAGGTCTTGGATACTGGCAGTCCTTCGCCAGGTGCCTAGCAGTCCTTCGCTAGGGCTTGGATACTGGCAGTCCTTCGCCAGGTGCCTAGCAGTCCTTCGCTAGGGCTTGGATACTGGCAGTCCTTCGCCAGTTGCCTAGCAATCCTTCGCTAGGACTTTGTCTCTGCACACTTAGTGAATATTGTTAGATCAAACACAATACTTAACTTTGAATCCTTTGCCAATATCAAAATAAGGTTCGATATGGTGCTTCCTGCACCAACATTCTCCAGTCCTACACTTTATGTTAGAATTAAAGAAATTTGGAACGAGTGTAGATTTTATCCCCTTTTTACCTTGTGGGCACTTATCCTTGTAGTGCCCCTTTTAGTTGCAACCAAAGCATATAATATGTTCCTTTCTCTTGGCTTTGGTGGAGGTAGTGTCTAGGTTGACTTCTTCAATTCCTCTTGATGATATGGAAACTTCCTCTTGTTCTGGCATTGTTGATGGTCTCTCCTCCCCCTCAACCCTTGAGGTGGTGACCTCTTCCCCTTCCTCACTTGATGATGTGGACACTTCTTCCTCACTTGAAAGTGTAGATGATTCAATTCTCTCCTCTTCTTGAATCATGGAGCTTACTTCATTTGCATCTTGTATTAGTTGGACTCGTGTAGAATTTTCATGGAATGCCACTAGCTTGCTCCATAGTTCCTTAGCATCCCTATATTCACCTATCCTATCCAAAATGTCATTAGGTATTAAATCGATTAACATTTTGGTTACCTTGTTATTGACCTCGACTTAATGAATTTGCTCCTCGGTCCACTTCTTCTTCTTAAGAATCCTTCCCTTCTTGTCCTTAGGAGAATCAAAGCTTATTTCTATACACATCCAATCTTCAATATTAGTCATTAGAAAATATGACATTTTACTTTTCCAATATGTGAAGTCGTCATGGTCGTAAGAAGGTGGAATCCGGATATCCCATCCTAGCGGACCTTCTTCTTCCATTTTCCCTCTACCTTTCTTTGCTCCGTCGGCGGTTAGTCCGATCAAGAGCGGCCCTTTGCTCTGATACCAATTGTATGATCGTTTGTGTCCACTAGAGGGGGGGTGAATAGCGATTTTTCGAACCCCTTCTTCCTACAAGATTGTTAGCGCAGCGGAAATACAAATAAAACAATAAATACAATGCTAACAAACCGTATTTAATTGGTATCCACCCCGGCCGGGTGACTAATCCAACAATCTTTCGATGGATCAACCCCCGGATAACCTCCGGCTAGATCTGTCGCTCCTTGTGGGTGGAGAAACCTCGCCACAACACTTTCGACGCTCTCTGATCACAATAGACTACTAACACGCTTTACCCAAGCGAGTTTCGTCAAGAAACTCAGCCACCACGAAGTCCTCTTTAAATAGGACTTGGGGCTGATTTCTCGCTACTAGTCGACTGCCCCCAGGGCAGTCGACTGGTGCCAGCCAAATTCGACCGTTGACACTCCCAACGTTCGAATTTGCCAGCTCACCAGCCACCTACCAGTCGATTGCCCCCACGGAAGTCGACTGGTCCCAGGCCAGAACCCTTCTGTGAGTTTTATCAGTCGCTACCCCAAGGGCAGTCGACTGCCCTACTCACTCACCTAGGATTTTCCTTCCCGAGTACATTTCACTCGCACTCATACCCTCACGACTCGACTGACTCCTCCACAGCAGCCTCGACTGTTGCCTTCGCGCCCTCTTCATCTTCGGCTCCCGTCCCTCGGATGCGCACGCAAGCCTCCAGCTTGCCTCCATGCCACCCTTCACGTACGCCTCGAAGTCCGCGCCCATCAGCTCATCGTCCCTGCACTCCATGGTCCCTCATATGCGCACGCCAGCCTCCAGCTGGCCTCCATGCCATCCTTCACCGTACTGAGGTCATCCAATCAGGTCCATATGCGTAACCTGTACCTGTACAACCTGCACACTCAACATACGCATATCAAATACAAGGGTAAACCTAACTTAAACCCTTTGCCCAAACATCAAAACCCATGGTCACTCCGGACCATCTTAGGGTCGATTGCTCCAATAGATGACACATGGCACGAGAAAACTACGTGGCAGGACTAATCGTGTGAGAGGTCCCCGAGACCTGGTCGGGAAGAAGAGGTCCCGAGACCAGGTCGGGAAGAGGATGTCCCGAGACCAAGTCGGGAAATATCTGCTCGAGATCAGCTCGAGAGAGCGAAGTCCAAAGAGCAATTTAAGGAGAAGAACGCGATTGGGAAAAGGTCCACTGTGAGCTATGAGAGCACCTCCCCTTTAGAATAGGAAGTCTGGCGGGTAGTGATTTCCTGTAACGCATGATAATAATGGTCTTAATGATCGTGTTAGCCGTTACTTGCCCTCCCAAGGAGGGAACGGTTGTCAAATGACCACGGGTCATTAAACGTGGGGAGAAGGGAGGCGATTGCAGGGAGGTGGATGTGTGCGAAGGATGGACATCAGGTATATAAGGTGCCTCAGCACCCAGGTGAACTCTCTCGGTCTCTCTAAACAAAAACAAAAAACTCTAATATCCTTATTCCCTGTTCTCCTCTATCGGGCGGATTTTTGACTTGAGCGTCGGAGGACTTCGCCGGAAACCCTTCCGGTGTACCCCCTTTACGCTCGTGTTAATCTCGTAGGTGTAGGCATCCTCCCCGTCATCACACCAGGTTGTGTTGTGGTGATTCGTCATCCTCATCATTCGCTTCCGGAACATATAGTATGCATAAAAAAATATATCTATAATATATTCAGACACATTTTGATTGGTGTAAGGCTGGAACTCTTATTTTTCTTTTACCTTGCTCTAACCGTGTTTGTGGGTTGGTCCGCTGAAATTCCTCATGTCTCTCGCTATACAAATTATGGTGCCTGGATCAAAATGAGGACGAGACTCTAGATAAGTCATATATCTGAAGTAGCATGTCCAAGGCCCTAGATAATTCATATTTTGGATGTAGTATCCCCAAACATAATTGACACAGCAGTGGAAACAAACAAAAGAAAAAAAGACTTAGAGCTTGTAAACCATTTTGTAAATTCAACCTTAAATTTGAACAATATGGCATGTAGCTACAACAATAAATAAGAAACAATGCTTCAAAATGATACAGCAAATATGCTTATATCAAGCCAATGCCAGCAATGTCAACCTCCAAATGGATGCAAGATCAATTTGAAGCTGAAGTATGGAGTTCTTGTCGCATAGACACATCAGCCCTTGAAGAACTACATGTTGCATCAGGCACGACTTCTACGTTAAGAGTGACTCATATCCTATAGTTTCTAAATTTTTCATGAATAGAGTAGTATCTCTACTTGCATGGATGTTGTGTATCATAAATAGCATGGCTATTTGCAAAACTTAAACTTTTATCCAGAAATGAAACTTCTTCAGGTTTGATAAAAAAACAATCCAATATTCAGGAATAGCAGCAGTATATGGAGTAGATGCACCTACATCATTGTCATCCTAAAGCAACTTATCCAACTCTGGCGAAAGGAGCTCCCTCCTAATAGAATATCAACTCTACCATTATAGAGTGAATAATGAAATAAAAGTTACAAAAAACAAGAGAGAGAGGCAAGAAAGGATAACCGAAAGAGTGCTCGGTCAACATTGAAATTAGATGGCATAAGTATAATATTTTGTTGCTACAACATACCATGAAGAGAAGTCATCTTCAATACACTAAGGGTGCGTTTGATTGAAGGTAATCCTTGATAACCTTGGCTATCCATCTAAGGTTATCAACAAAAACCTTGTTTGGTTTAGATAATCAGCGATTCCCAAGTAATGATCGATGTCCGATACATCAGCAAAAGGGGCATGCAACCAGGAATCGAAAAACCTTAGGGAAGTAAGATTTTTCTTGATTTCCAGTTATGAAACTTATCTTTCCAAAATTAT
Organism: Boesenbergia rotunda; assembly: GCA_024364735.1. NCBI lineage: Eukaryota > Viridiplantae > Streptophyta > Magnoliopsida > Zingiberales > Zingiberaceae > Boesenbergia > Boesenbergia rotunda. Next base: position 305,035 of record JAGFNQ010004011.1, on the reverse strand, counting down.
CCTCTAATATTTATATTTAAGATGAAAATAACTATTATAATTTATTAATTTCCGAAAGCATTATTCGTGACCGACGACCGACAACGGCGGCCGGCGACCACCGCCGGCGACCGACGACCACCGCCGGCGGCTGGCGACCGGCGGCCGGCGACCGGCGACCACCGTATGCGGTCGGCAACTGGCGACCACCGCCGGCGGCCGACGACTGGCGACCATCGGCGGCGGCCGACGACCGGCGACCCCGGTGGCGGCCGACGACCAGCGATCATCGCCGGCGACAACGGTCGGCGACAGCGGTCGGCGACCACCGCCGATGGTCGGCGACCACCGCCGATGGTCGGCGACCACCGTCGGCGGTCGACGACCACCGCCGGTGTTCGGCGACCGACGACCACCGTATGCGGTCGGCGACCGGCGACCGGCGACCACCGTCGGCGGCCGACGACCGGCGATCACCGCCGGCGACGATCGCCGGCGACCACCGCCGGCGACGATCGTCGGTGGCTGGCGACCGACGACCACCGCTGATCGCCAGCGGCCGCGTCGCCGATTGCCGTTGACCACCGCCGATCACCGGAGCTGTCGCCGGCCGCGGGTCGGCGACCACCGCCGATCGCCGGCCGCCAGTCGGCGACCACCGCCTATCACTGGCGACGTCGCCGGTCGCCGGTCGGCGGTCGGCGCCGATCATCGACGGTCGGCGCCGACAGTCGGCCACCGGTGTTGGACACCGACGATCGACGTCGACACCCTTAAGTCTTAACAAATAAAATTATCTATACAAATTCTAAAGGGTAATATGGTAAAATATTATATTAGGTTATAGACTATTACCTCCAAACAAACAAGATTTTATTTGATTACCTAAATTGAACCAAACAACTTCAGGTTATGTTTCATTCCCTATAACCTTGATTATGTGATTACTTGGTAATGACATAACCGAGGTTATATATGATAACTTGAATCAAACGCACCCTAATCGTCATCTCCCAATCCCACTTGGACAATGCACTTGCCACCTTTGCAGCCCAAAAATGATGAAAAATCAATCCGGTCAACCATATTAAGGCATGTTGGATAAGTAGGTGAGAAAATGATGCACATATGGTGAAAAAAGGTCAATATGAATTCTAAATTTGTAATTCATTCTGGTAATTATACTATGTTTAATGTGAAAAGATTATTATCTTTCTCAATTAGTGTTATTTCTTTCCTATTTTAGTTGGTATTGAGTGTATAAGTGTCGTGTCTTCATAATAAGTAGCTTTTGATTAATAAATTCTTTCATAAAATTTCTCTTATGTGAGGTTCGTTTTTTTTATGTGAGACCCCTTTTACTTTGTCCAGACAATAATATTACTCTCACATTTGAATTATAATAGGCAATTTTGCGAGCAAGATTAAGAAAGATATAACAAATATAATATATACCTTGGAAGACAGGGACGGACAATCTAGCTGCTCTTGCAATTTGATCGTCTTTCATAGTTTTACTAGTTCCCAATCCAGATTCTATACACAATCATACATGGAACCGTGAACTTCAGTAAAGGTAGAGAGGACAAATAAATTCAGTAAGGGATTTAAAGTTTAAACATAAACATATAAACAAAGATTTAAGAACTTTAATCATCAAGAAAATATTCAATTAGTACAAATACAAGAAGAAGAATTTTGTTGCCATTCCACATAGTGATACAGATTAAGCTAAGCAGATATTCGGATGCATTGTATAGAAAACAATTATAAAAAGATACACTTGGCACATAATGACTAACCAATGCAAAAAAAAAAAACCCCATAAAATTCCTTTAGCACTTACAGATATATAAATGTAAGCTAACTAGCAATCATTTTCTCATGTAGTATATATTCCATAACAAGGATAGTTGAGAAGGTAAACTAGATTAGTCTACATTGAGTCAAATGAATATTTTAGCAAATACAATAAGCAACTACATATGCATATGTGAGCATACAAGTTGTAGTGAACCAATGCATATGCATGTGGATAAACGGAACACTTTTGATTCATTTGTAGCAAATAAAAATAATCAACTTTATATGGGAAAGGGCATTACCTTCATCAGCAGAGAGGCGACTTCGAAGATACTTCAACAGCACTCGTGTTGGTCCAGATTCTAGAGAGCTAATACAAAATGGCTCAATGAAAGACAATGTAAGGGAAATCTAATTTAACCTAAACTACATGCAAGGAAATAAAAAGCAACATACAATAAGCATTTAAGGAAATTGAGCATAAATGAAACCTAACCTAATTGCATCAAACTGAAAGACATAACCATAAGAGAATATAAAGCAGTCAAACTACAAAACATTGCAAAAATCTAAACTAAAGTTAATGCAAAACCAGAATCTACCTAATGAAAGAGACAATTCATCAAACACATGGTATGCTTGAAAGAATTTAATCAAAGTACGTGCAATCCAAACATGGGGAATCAAGTTCAATACAAGCATTCATCAATTAACACAAACATCCAACTATAAGAAACATGCAAGAATAAGCAATCAAACACAATAAGATATCACCAAGCCTCGATGGATCTTCTCCCTCAATTGTCGGATGGATGGATGGCGGAGTGGATGGAGATCGGACCTTCCTCTTCTAACCCGAAGAAGAAGGGGACTGCCGGATCGGATATGGATGGAGGGCCTCTTCTCTTCTAACCCGAATGAAAGAGGGCTGCCGAGAAGTCACCGGAGAGCTGGCAGAGGCGGATCAAAACGAAGAATAAATCTTCCTCTTCTAACCCGAAGAGGAGGATTGTCGAAGATGGAAGAAGCTCCACTTGTAACCCGAAGAAGAGACCCCTTTTTCTCTCTTCCCTTCAAACCCGAAGAGAGGAGGTAGAGCTCTCCTCTTCCTAACCCGGAAGAGGAGAGGTGGTGATGAGAGAGGGGCTACCGGTGAGGAAGAAGATGGATTCTCCTCTTCTAACCTGAAGAGGAGGTGGAGATGGAATGACGCAATCTCCCCCTTCTAGCCCGAAGAGAAGAAATGGGAGGTGGATGAAAGAGGGGCTGCCGGATGGTGGATGGAAGAGTTCCAAAAGGGGCTACTAGTTCCTCCTCCTCTAACTCGAAGAGGAGATGGCCGGAGCTTGAGGAGGAAGCAATCCGAAATCTTGGTGTGGAAGAAAAGATGCTGTTTCTATCCGTGAGTTGAGGGACGTGAATGAGGTGGAGGTTGTGGATGGGTTGGACGGGGAAGAAGAAGAGCTTGGCCGGCCGGCAATGATGAGGAACTGCCGGCCGTGAGGTTGATGAAGAAGAGGAAGTGGAAAAAGATTGCGGCGTCGGGAACTTGGGAGAGGTGAGGTGTTGAGGAGGAAAACGCGAATGGGGAAAACGCGACCGAGTTGAGGCGCGGACGATTTTTCGAAAAAAATTTTGACGGTGACAAAAGAAAACACGCGAAAAAGGTGACAAAGGCAAAGATTAATAGAATTGTCTTTTACGGTAAAATAATATAACATATATAATGGTTAATAAAATAATTTTTGTATTCTTAAATTAAGCTAAATAGATAATGATTTTCAAAAATCATTCTAATAGTTAAAAAAATAATGATTTTCAAAAATCGTTATCCTAGCCTCCAAAACAATACTTAAAGAGCAATTTTAACAAAAATAATTATTAAAAAGTAAAAAACCTTTATCTTTTCAATGTTGTTTTGGAGGCTATTGTTGGTGCTTGGATGACTATAGAGAGGGGGGAGGGTGAATGTAGCCAGACACTTAAATCAGCCTCTTTGAACTTCTTCTTCTTCCTGTGATCAGATTAGCAACGGAAACCCAAAACACAGAAAGAAAACATACAAAGAAAGAAAACAAACCGACGCTAACACAAAGGATTTACAAGGTTCGGGGATAACTTGCCCCTACTCCTTGGCGTGCCCGTAAGATGGGTGATCCCTTGAACGTCAGCAGATCAAGCCCCGGTGACCCGGATAAAACAACGTCTCCTTCTCGGTGGAGAAACCTCTCCACAAGCGGCTCAATAGGATACAAGATAAGCTCACGAGACTAAGGAGGAACCTCTCACAAGACGGTAGTAAGAAAGCTCAAGAGAGAAGCTACACAAGGAGCTCAACAATCAACAGCGAAACCCACAGCCACACTTGCTTGTTTTCCTGTTTGTTCTTCGTTCCACTCGTCTGCATCAACTTCCACTTAAGCTCTGCTCACCATCGCAAGCTTCATCAGCATCCACTGAGCCAGCCTAAACCCACTGACCTCCCTGAGCACTCAGTCCACTGAAGACCTCCTCTCCAGCTGAGCCTCCGTCAGTCACCAGCTGCGCCAGTTGCCCGTTGAAACCTGAGAAGGAGAAACAACCAAACCTGCTCAAAGGAAAGTCTTCCATTGACCCTCCTTGAGTATTTGAATCACCTGCTATTACCTGCACACTCCAACAAACGCTTAGCAATGCATATCAAAACATATCAGCAGTATATCAAAGAATCGGCAGAGAAAACAGAACGCAATCAGACTCTGACAGTGTTTTTGAATTAAATCTGTCATCTACTGATCGATCACCAGACCGATCAGAGTGACTCCTGATCGGTCACCAGACCGATCAGGATGGGCTCAGACCGATCAGGCTCCAACCTGATCGGTCCCCAACGTGCAATCAGAAATCGCCTTTGTGATCGATCACCAGACCGATCCCAAGTCGTGGATCGGTCACCAGACCGATCCACCCCTTTGCAGAGTGATTTCCCAACTTCGCAGCCCAACCCTCCTGATCGGTCACCAGACCGATCAGGGTGTGGCCTGATCAGTCTGGGGACCGATCAGGACACCTCCTGACCGATCAGGCTCCAGCCTGATTGGTCGTAGTGAGAAGCTCACGACAACTGATCGTTCACCAGAACGATCTGAATAGTATCCCTGATTGGTCACCAGACCGATTAGGAGCCGAACAGAAAGTTCTCCAAAACCCACTGTATTCTCCCTGATCAGTCACCAGACCGATCAGACATAGCTGGATCGGTCACCAGACTGATCCACGAGGGAACTCCGTGCCAACTTCCCTGATCGATCACCAGACCGATCCAGGCAAGGTCAAATCCACTCTAAGTCACGAGAATAAGCTTCCAGCCCTCCTCTGACTCGTTCTTAGTCCCCCGGACCAAGACTCCGTGCCCAGTTTCACTCACCGGGACTTCAACCTAGCCCTCCAAGCTAGGACCTGGCCCTCCAAGCTAGGGTTTCATCCAACCTAGCCCTCCAAGCTAGGACCTGACCCTCCAAGCTAGGACCTGGCCCTCCAAGCCAGGATTTCAATCACCTGGCTTCACTCACCAGGACCCGGCTTCACTCACCGGGATTTCAACCTAGCTTCACTCACTAGGATTTCAATCACCTGGCTTCACTCACCAGGACCCGGCTTCACTCACCGGGATTTCAACCTAGCTTCACTCACTAGGATTTCCATCACCTAACCCTCCGAGTTAGGAATTTTCACACCTAGCCCTCCAAGCTAGGACTTTTCCACACCTAATCCTCCAGGTTAGGACTTTTCACACCTAGCCCTCCAAGCTAGGACTTTTTCACACCTAGCCCTCCAAGCTAGGGCTTTTTCACATGCCAGCGTGCGATCTCCCGATCCACCTGGACTTAATCCGAATTCAACCAAACTTGAATCAAACTTAAATCGGTGTCAAACACCAAAACAACAATCAGGGTCAGACTGCATCAACAATCTCCCCCTTTTTGTTGTTTGACAACCCGATTTAAGTTTAGGCATTAATGATTAATTGAAGGCAGTTCAATCATCGTAAGGGAATCAAAATCCTCCCTCTATAATAACCCTAAACTTAATCAACCATTCTCTCCCCCTTTGTCAAACATCGAAAAGGGTATGGTTATTAAGTTTAAACATACCTCCCCCTCAAACACGGGTCTCTCCCCAAACCCAAAATAATCAAAGGTAAACTTTTGAATCGCACATGAAAACATATACAAAAATATATCATGGTCAAACATGTATATGTTTCATATGACAAGTAAGGAATGCAGCTGTATCGGACACATAATCCTGATTGGTCTCCGTGACCGATCAGGTTCGTTGATTATTTGATACAGAAATATTTCTTGTTAGTCTGGTGAGCGATCAGATTTCAGAAAAATTTCTGAAACTCTGATACGTTCCTGATCAGACTGCATTAACAATTGACATTCCACAACAGGGATGTAGACTCTATTGATATTCGTCATTTCAGAAACATTTCTGAAACACGACATTAAGAACAAGAGTCATGACTCAACAAACCCTTTCTTATGAATTTGAACATTCCAACATAGGTTTGTATCAAATCAGCATTTTAATACTTGATGTTTCAGAAAAATTTCTGAGAATCAAGGGTCTTAAAAATTCCTACCCTTCTTTGAACATTTGAACAAACTTGTACTCACTTAGTACCAGGTTTGTACCAATGGAGGATCAAGTATGTTTCAATTGTACTTGGTTTATATCAGATTTGTGTGTATCAGTATGATCAGGTAATCTGATACAACTTGATGAAATGGGATCGGACCGAGGAGTAGTCTGATACCTCTGATCAGTGTTGATCTGATCGGTCACCGGACAGATCAGGGTGAGTCCTGATTGGTCGGTGGACCGATCAGGTCTGATACAGAATGTTTTCTGAAACTGATCAGTTTCATAAACAAGTTCGTTTCAACTCTTAATCACTCTAATCCCTAATACAATCAGATTTACTCCCTAAATGAGTTCCATTAACCATAATTCATTTAATCAAAACAAGCAATCTGATTTGGGTCCCTTAACTAGGCTTCATTTCATATCAATAATCAAGAATTTCTATGGATTAAAGTACCAACACTAGGTTTGAATGATCAGTTATGTTCTTGTTTATTCCTAACAATCTTGATAATCCAATCTACACTTAAGTACTGATACCTTAGTGATCCAATTAATATTAGGCATATGGATGACATTATGTTTGATATCAGTCAAGTGGGAAAACAAGACAAGTCATGGAACTTGAAACATCATGAACTATGTGAGCATGCTATTCTTAAACAAAATTGGTATCATACATTAAGGTTAATCATACAAACAGTAAAATCATGGCATATTCAACTAAGTTCATCTCTAAAATATTAAGAAAAACTTAAGCCTAAACCTTAAGCTCATGTTCTTTGTTTGGTGATGTCATATTAGTACAAACTATGTGTTAATCCTTGTTCTTTAACATGCATTCATGTTGTATAACATATACAAAAAAATGGACTCCTTAGGCTTGACATAAGGCATATCATAAACCATTAATTGCAGGAAAATATAAATTGCAACAATAAACCTAATTATCCTAAACAATCCATGGCAAGAGTAAGTTATGTGTCAACCTAAACCATTCATGTGAATATTTTTTTTTCTCAAAACTTGTTTATTTATTTTGAAGCATGGATATACTATCATTCATTGCATGATAAATTTCCTTATTACCCAAATGAGATTTCATAAATCACTAGCCAAGGGATCTTCTTGTTATAAGAACTAAGACAATGAAGCTCAAAGCATTTAATTTGAATTTTCCATAACCAACCATGTGAATGACAATTTTTTTTCTTTGGTCATAGGTTTGGAGCACCAAATATCAACCTCCCATGTTGATAAATGCCCCCCCTCAAATAATGCATATACAATTTGAAATATGGAAGTTTTAGGTACCCAAATTTTGGGACCTAAGGCATCTACAATGAAAGACTTAGGCACCCATGCCTTAGTCTTTTTCTTTCTAACCTTTTGAATCCTAGAATTATTTTGTGATCTAAAATGGGTTCTAGTCATTAAAGATATGACACTAGGTTCTTTAGGTTGGTATCCCAAACCAACCTTGTTGTAAGCCGCCTTTTGTGAGTTTAAAATCATATCTAGGGTTTTGAAACTTGTTGAAAATTTCTCAATAATATTCTTGAGGTTTTCAATTTCACCCTTCAAGCCCTTATTTTCATCCTCAAGATTTTTAACATGTAAGTCATCCATTACCTCATCCTTAGAGGTTTTCAATTCCTCTACTTCTAATCTTAAAGATTTAACTTTGGCCTTAGATTTCTTAAGCATGTTTGTCAAGCAAGCTATTGTCCTATAGCACTTATCTAGCTCGGGAGAGATTACCTCTTCATCATCCGAAGATGATGAAGGCGCAGTTAAGGAGCTTCTCGATTCATTATCACTCTCCTCCTTTGAATCTTCTAAGGCCACTAGAGCCACGTGACAGTGAGTCTTCTTCTCCTCCTTCTTCTTCTTGTTGTCACCTGCCACTAACGCAATACCTTTCTCTTTTGAACTTTTGTTAGAGATCTCATGTAGTTATATTTCACAAAATAGATCTTCTAACTTAACAAAAGATAAATCCTTAGAAACCTTGTAGGCATCCACCATGGATGACCACAAGGCATTCCTAGGAAATGATTTAAGGACATACCTTACAAGGTCTCGGTTCTCGACCTTTTCATTAATGGAGTGGAGACCGTTGAGTATCTCTTTGAAGCGACCATGGAGTTCACTCACCTTTTCATTCTCTTCCATGGACAGATTTTGGAGTTGGCTGTGAAGTAGGTCCTTCTTGGCTGTTCGGGTATCTTGAGTGCCCTCATGGAGCTCAATGAGCTTGCTCTAAAGGTCTTTAGCACTTGTGAAGGGACCAACCTTGATTAGTTGGTCCTTGGTCAACCCGCATTGCAAAGTTACCACCGCTTTCGCATTGGCTTCACCTTTCCGGATTTGATCTGCCGACCAACTTGAGAAGTCCATCTCTTTTCCCTCAGCATCTTTAGGAGTGGAAAAACCTTCCTTGACAGCAAACCACATGTTGAGGTTGGTTTTGAGGTAAAACTCTATCTTCGACCTCCAATATGGAAAATCAGTGTCGACGAAGAGTGGAGGTCGGCTGGTGTTAACCCTTCTCTTCCCATGGCCATCTTTGTTAGCTCTCGGATGTTAAGCCGTTGAAGTAGAGCCTTGCTCTGATACCACTTGTTGGTGCTTGGATGGCTATTGAGGGGGGGGGGTGAATGTAGCCAAACACTCAAATCAGCCTCTTTGAACTTCTTCTTCTTCCTGTGATCAGATTAGCAGCGGAAACACAAAACACAGAAAGAAAACAGACAAGGAAAGAAAACAAACTGATGCTAACACAAAGGATTTACAAGATTCGAGGATAACTTGCCTCTACTCCTTGGCGTGCCCGTAAGGTGGGCGATCCCTTGATCGTCGGCAGATCAAGCCCCGGTGACCTGGATAAAACAGCGCCTCCTTCTTGGTGGAGAAACCTCTCCACAAGCATCTCAATAGGATACAAGATAAGCTCACGAGACTAAGGATGAACCTCTCACAAGACGGTAGCAAGAAAGCTCAAGAGAGAAGCTACACAAGGAGCTCAACAATCAACAGCGAAACCCACAGCCACACTTGCTTGTTTTCCTATTTGTTCTTCGTTCCACTCCTCTGCATCAGCTTCCACTTAAGCTCTGCTCACCATTGTAAGCTTCATCAGCATCCACTGAGCCAGCCTGAACCCACTGACCTCCCTGAGCACTTAGTCCACTGAAGACCTCCTCTCCAGCTGAGCCTCCGTCAGTCGCCAGCTGCGCCAGTTGCCCGTTGAAACCTGAGAAGGAGAAACAGCCAAACCTGCTCAAAGGAAAGTCTTCCATTGACCCTCCTTGAGTGTTTGAATCACCTGCTATTACCTGCACACTCCAACAAACGCTTAGCAATGCATATCAAAATATATCAGCAGTATATCAGAGAATCGGCAGAGAAAACAGAACGTAATCAGACTCTAACAGTGTTTTTGAATTAAAGCTGTCATCTACTGATCGGTCACCAGACCGATCAGAGTGACTCCTGATCGGTCACCAGACTGATCAGGATGGGCTTAGACCGATCAGGCTCCAACCTGATCGGTTCCCAACGTGTAATCAGAAATCGTGACTTCTTCGTGATCGATCACCAGACCGATCTCAAGTCATGGATCGGTCACCAGACTGATCCACCCCTTTGCAGAGTGATTTCCCAACTTCGCAACCCAACCTCCTGATCGGTCACCAGACCGATCAGGGTGTGGCCTGATCGGTCTGGGGACCGATCAGGACACCTCCTGACCGATCAGGCTCCAGCCTGATTGGTCGTAGTGAGGAGCTCGCGACAATTGATCGTTCACCAGAACGATCTGAATAGTATCCCTGATCGGTCACCAGACCGATCAGGAGCCGAACAGAAAGTTCTCCAAAACCCACTGTATGCTCCCTGATCGGTCACCAGACCGATCAGACATAGCTGGATCGGTCACCAGACCGATCCACGAGGGAACTCCCTGCCAACTTCCCTGATAGATCACCATACCGATCCAGGCAAGGTCAAATCCACTCTAAGTCACGAGAACAAACTTCCAGCCCTCCTCTGACTCGTTCTTAGTCCCCCGGACCAAGACTCCGTGCCCAATTTCACTCACCGGGACTTCAACCTAGCCCTCCAAGCCAGGGTTTCAATCACCTGGCTTCACTCACCAGGACCCCGCTTCACTCATCGGGATTTTAACCTAGCTTCACTCACTAGGATTTCAATCACCTGGTTTCACTCACTAGGACCCGACTTCAGTCACCGGGATTTTAACCTAGCTTCACTCACTAGGATTTCCATCACCTAACCCTCCGAGTTAGGAATTTTCACACCTAGCCCTCCAAGCTAGGACTTTTCCACACCTAACCCTCCAGGTTAGGACTTTTCACACCTAGCCCTCCAAGCTAGGACTTTTTCACACCTAGCCCTTCAAGCTATGACTTTTTCACATGTTAGCGTGCGATCTCCCGATCCACCTGGACTTAATCCGAATTCAACCAAACTTGAATCAAACTTAAATCGGTGTCAAACACCAAAACAACAATCAGGATCAGACTACATCAATAGCTATGACAATAATTATCTTTTTGGTGTTGTTAAAGTTAATTTTTCTTATAGTGATATTTTTTATCACCACATAAAAAATTACTATTAACTAATACTATCTTAGTTTTGTTTTTAGAAACTTCATCTTCATTTGAACTTCCTCCTTTGTTCTTACTTAAGGACCTCCTCTTTGGGCATTAATTTTAATAATGTTATTTTTTATTTTACAAGAAGCACATAATATGCTTTTTACCCTTTCGTATCAATGTTTCAGTCTCCTTTGATTTATCTTTCATCTTAGATGTCATTTGAACCTTATTCTTCATCACATTAGGACACTTGCTCATATATATCCCTTTTTCTATATTTGAAGTAAATGATATGATTTTTATTTTTAACAATCAAAATTATTATATCTTCACTCGTACAGGTGGCATATTTTTTTTCATTTGATCAAGATGTAGAGACTTCTTTTCATTCCAATGTCAATGAGCTCTCCCCTTCCATCTATGAAGTGAATATTTTTTCAATTTCATCCTCGAATGTTGAGTACCTCTAAATTCCAAGTCCTCTTATTCTTAATCCAAAAAGTCTCCTTGTTTGAATTTTTCTTTACTATGCATTGAGGATGGATCTTAATGAAGTTTGACCAACTTACTCCATAACTCACTTGCATCCTTGTAATTACCTATCTTACACAAAATCTTATTAGGCAACATATTAACTAGTAACCTAGTTACCTTTTTATTTGCCATGTACTTTTAAACTTATTTCTCATTCCATTAGCTTCTCCAAATAAGGTTTACTTTTGTATTTCTTAGAGCTACAAATCCTTCTATTAGACCAAACTATTGCTCTATATTTCATCATCAAGAAATTCCCCATTATTGATTTGAAAAGATAGAAACTTCCCAATCCTAATGATAGAGGCATTTGGATGTCGTGTTGAAATCCATCTCGAGGATTCATTTGCAAACTTGAGCTCCTTTGATGATTAGTTTGATGACTTATTGATATTGAAGGGCTCCAAGAATATAGCTTCTTCTTCTTCCTCTAGGTTGTGCTTCTTATGGTGATTAGTCCGATTAGTCTGGTGAATAGCTTCAATCATTTATCTCTATCTTGTTGTTGCTGTTTGAATGCGCAGTGGAAATTTTGATTTAAACTTAACACCACGTGCACTATACTTGGATTTTATTTGGAATCCACTTCCTTAAGATGACTAATCCAAGGATATACTCTGACGATCATATCTATTATGATCACTCTCCTTAGAAATATTTTGGGAGCTAAGAAGCCTCGTACAAGTGTTTTCATATAAGAACACAACAAGAAAAGCGAACAATATTATAAAATAAATCAACTTTACAATGAAGAACCTTGCTTTGCTTGCTCTTGTCTTATTTTGAATTATCTTTTAATGGTAGGAAATACAACAACACTTTGTCTCCAAACCCTTAAGAGCTGACTACTTCAAAACTCCATTTTCTAAGATTTCTTTCGGGTTGATAAACACCACTCAATCAATTAATCTTACTCCCAATCGATTGTCAAGTCAGATCTAACTGTTCAAATTTGAAGAATGACTCTTTTTCTTTAACGCCAGCCCCATCAATTGGTGAGTCATACCAATCAATTACCTTTAATCAATTATCTCAATCGATTATGAAGCCTTACATTCTCTTGAGAAATCATTGTCAATCGATTAGCCCAATTGATTGACAAGGCTAAATCGATTAGGTCAATCGATTACGTAGACTTATATTTCCTTGCAAAACTTTAATCAATCAATTACCTTAATTGATTGTCTTAAGCCCAATTTATTGCTTCAATCGATTCTAGACCCTACTATGCTTCCAAAATAGCTCTTAATCGATTTACTCAAACGATTGCTTTGGCTAATTTATTACACCAATCGATTGCCCAACCCTAAACTCTAAATCTAAGTTTAGGGTTCACCAATCGATTGCTACCTCTCGTAAATCAATTGGTAACTCTAAATTCAACCTTTTCAATGTTGAATTCGAGTCTTGTCTGATATCTNTCACACCTAGCCCTCCAAGCTAGGACTTTTTCACACCTAACCCTCCAAGTTAGGACTTTTCATACCTAGCCCTCCAAGCTAGGACTTTTTCACACCTAACCCTCCATGTTAGGACTTTTCACATGCCAGCGTGTGATCTCCCGATCCACCTGCACTTAATCCGAATCCATTCAACTAAACTTAAATCGTTGTCAATACCAAAACAACAATCGGGTCAGAATGCATCAACAGGATTAACCCTGCAAAATAGAGTTAGCGTAAATATAATATTCTTAAGTAAATGATAGTTAGACCTGCCTGATCTCAACTGAAAAATCTCCGTAGGTTTCTCTAGTTGGATTAACGCCTAAGGCTATCCCATCGGGACACGACCTTACAACACTCTCCTCTAGGAACTTACCTTTACTCACTTGCCAAATATCTGTTTCTCCATACTTGTTTGGACTTACTCTACTTAATGTCTTATCGTCTGATCCACTAAGTCTTTCCTGCAATACTAAATGAGTACAATGGTAATAATATTAAAGCAAAACAGTATTGGCAAACTTATACTTAGATTTACCAAGATCCATTAGTCTGACAACAAGGCGCAGTCAACCGAAAACCTTCCGATTAAACTTGCTTGGGGATTACTCCTCCAAGACTTCTAAGGTTACCTACCTTAGGAGTTCAATTGCCTATAGCTTCACTCACTAAGACTTTCCACTGCCTAACTTCACTCACCATTGCCCGACTTCACTCACCAAAACTTCACTAACCTAGCTTCACTCACTAAGGCCCGGCTTCACTCACTAAGGTCTTCCCTTGCTTAATCTCCAGTTAGGACTAGTCACTTGGTAGACATATCACCCCTTTGCCTAAGCTCCAGTTAGGACTAGTCACTTGGTAGACTTATCACCCGATTAAGTCAACCTTGACCAAACTCCATTTAAATATATTGTTAAATAAATATCAAAACCCTAGAGGTCGATTACACCAACAAGCAACTCCTTGCATTCTACTAAAAGAACTTATTCCCAATATCCTTCTCCCTTTCGGTCCCTCACTCGTCTCTAGCCATAAACTCATATTATTACCAATAGAGGGCTCAGCTCTGGTAGTATCATCACTAGCACCTGAATCTCTTTGTGATAGCTCTAGTTCATCATATTTCTCCTGTATTGTCAAGAGAAAAATTAAAATAAAAATACAATAATAATATTTTATAAATGCATATAATATTGATTAGATATAATATAAATATATATAATATAAAGAGAGAGCATGTACATAACTAATCGAATATAAGTTATAAATTAAGATCCATGGTTAATCCAAACCTTAATTGCTTTAACACAATTTCCGCTGTAAGTTTTGTCTTTATTTTTTTGAAATATACGTGTGAAAGTGTCTATGAATAATTTGAAATATACGTGTGAAAGTGTCTATGAATAATAACTCCCTCTCCATTTTCTTGGTTAAAAAAAACATTGATAGAAATAATGAAATTGTCTGAAATAGATTAAAAAATTAGTGGGAGAGTTAAAATAAATTACAATTTACGTGTATGCTCATCGATACTGATAGAGCCTTCAACATATGTTGCAGATGAATCTCTAGAATTATAAGCTTGATTTATTTTATTCTGTTGACTCCTTTATTTTCTCTCCTTGGCTTCACAAAAATTAAAGATCATGGCCAAATTTTCCTCGATAATGTAGGGTAGCTTTTTTCCCCCTAATTTTTGCATGATTAAGTGCATACCAAATATGTAATCGCCACACTTTTCTTAAAAATCTACTTATTTCCACCTATTTGCACACATCCGAATTGAACGACCACTGGAATGGGGGAAAAACAATTGACTATATATTCACTTTAATTTCATATTCAAACTAAAGGGGATAAAATCTTGAACTCATTCCAACATAACTCTTGTGTTGGTGTTGTAGTGCTTGTATATATCATCGAAGCCCTTCTCCAATGTTTATTCGCCATTCTATTAATCTCATGAATAACCCATACAAAATTTGCAAATTCATTATATATAAAGTTACAATGATAAATAATTATCATTGTTAAAAAAAAATTTATATTACTTACGAATCTCCGAGCAAGACTATAGACTCTCATGTGCCTACAATCTCAAAAACTAAGTGTTTGGAAGAAGGAACATGCTATTGGTGCAAGTTGCACCAAAATTAAACCAACGTTTTGATGTTGTCAATGATTCAAGTTAAGTCTTGTTGCTCTCTGATGAATTGAACAAGAATGTAAGATGCTTGATTTTAAAAGTCTTAGTTGAGGCTATGCAAAGGGAAGCCCTAGTTGTGGCTAGACAAAGAAAGTCTCAATAGATTATGAAAACCAGGCAAGAAATCCAGATGGGTCAAGTAGGCCTGACATCTGGAAAGTGGATTTGATACGTCCAGAGGATGAATCAAGAGGAAGCTTTGGCAGGTCGATCTGATGCTAAGTGATTTAAGTCCAAATAAGTCTAAAGGACCTGATCATTGACATGTAAGTTGAGGTAAACTTCTAAAGGGAGTGCATGAGGTCGTGTCTCGAACAAACTTTAGGTATCAATCCAACTGAAGAAACTAATGAATGTTTCTAATTTGAGATCAAGATAGTCCTTACTATCATACTCTTGCATATTTTTTATCTATTATGTTAACTCTATTTTGCAATACTACTATTATATTGGCAGTGCTAACTTTATTTTGTAGATAAACAAGTTTTTGAGTTTACCGAGGGTTTGGTTGACTAAACGAGCCATTCAGTCGATCGATCTGGCTAGTGAGGCACAAATTAATTAGAGTTCGTAACATGGTATTAATTTCAACTTTATTAGTCGACGGATACCTTTGTTCAGTCGGCTAATCCATTGATAGTAGTGGTAGACGATCAGATCACATCACACATAAAAGGAAGTTTTTGGGTTCCACCAATAGATCAATGGGATCAGTCGATCAAATATCAAAATTTACGAGATTTGATGGATCGAATCCGAGCAAGGAAGGAAATGCATGGGGGTTCAGTCAAAGGATAGTGGATTAGTCAACCGAAAGGTTCAGTCAATGGAATGGTGGATCAATCGATCGAACGATGCCTATATAAGAAGGCCTTGGGGTCTAAGCCAAAGATAATTTCATTCATTCTTTATTCACTGCCTCATCTCACTTCTACTGTTCTTCATGCAAATCTTACTTCTACGACTTTGGAAGGCTCATTGACAACTAAGCTTCATCTCTACTCCTATTTGTCGGTATATTTTTGTTAGGATGTATACTAAAAGTCTTGCTTTTATATAGACGTCTACATTTTGAAAGAGATTCACAAGATCATTGTTTGCATATTTATATTAGTATGTGCATATTGTCTAACACTTTACATTATAGATAACATGGTGTGTGGTGTCACATAGAAGATCATGTTATCAGTCCCTTGTAAAGTATAAGTAGAAGCTCACAATCGAGATGGACTTGGACAAACCATCGGGATGGTTGTAGTGTAATTTGGTGTTGGTTTATCTTGACCATAGAATTACACTAGTGCACTTTGTGTGTATTGAGCAGGATGACACAGAGGTGATTCAATTTATACTGACTTTATAATTGAATCTGACCTCAGTTATTATGCAGTACATGCTCTAAATCCTGATATAATAATGGCCACATGTACTTAATATTTATTTCTTTGATTTACCAATGGGTGAGATTTATGTGTTAAATCGATAGGCCCGATAAGTTAGGAAATAATTTTATTTACATGGTGTGCCGTTGATTATAGAAGGAAACCGTGTCCTAGTGAGTCGGGTTGATGATGCCCCCTTGAGGAGCTCATAAGGTTCATCATATTAAATCCTGCAGGTGAACGTGGTCCAACATGATGATAAGGTTGAGTGGTACTACTCAAGGAGTTAGATGTTAATTAATTAAATTGTTAGTAATTTAATTAATTAACGGGCATTCGATATCTTTAACACGGGGAGATATTTGTTCTCATAATAGGTTGATCCCATATTTAAATATGGGAGTTGGTGAGGTAGATCAATGAGGATCCTTTAGTGGAATGGATCTTCATTAATAGATCGAGCCTTGATCCATTAGGTGGCCAAGACCCAACTCCCCCTCATGGTCCCTATTGTAGCCTTATATATACCCATGGTGTCATGTGACCAAGGCATCCAAATCATCCAACCCTAAGGCTTTTCTCTTCTCTCCCTCTCCCTCTCCTTCTCTCTCCTAGGGCAACCGACCACAATAGATGAGAAGAGCTCTTCTCTTCTTTCTTCTTCTCTCATCTTCTCTCTTGGTTGGTGGCACAAAAGAGGAAGAGGTTCCTTCTCTTCTTCAGATTTGGCTGGTGCAATCTCGAGGAGAAAGGGAGAAGAGAGCCGCCAGCAAGGAGGGAGTTTTGGTGGTGCTCGGCGCCGCAAGCAAGAGAAGGGGAGAGGAGTTGTTAGCCGGTTAGGGTTAGTGGAGAAGAGTCTTCTTCTCCTTCTTCTTCCTCTTCTAGGAGGGAGAAAGTGCCTTGGTGACTTCGGTTCTTGGTAGATCATCGCTCACACGACGACCAAGAAGGGGAGGGTTATACAGTAGAAGATTGCGAGGTAAACGGTATAACCTTTTGATTCGGCTCCTTTCTTTTAGTCTTGTCTTGTTTAATTAATTATCATTGTATGTTAATTAATGTTTAATTAATTATGATAATTAATTGTTTTGGACCCCGATGATAAACATAAAAACCGATGATCCACTCATCGTCTATTCCACGACTAATTGGATAGACGAGTTACAAGGCTTGAAGAATAAGTTTGATCAAGTAGTAACTCGAGTCAATTAGTACGACGAAGAGACGGTTATTTGGGAAATCGGTCTCCATTCGGATTAAAATTTTAATTCATAGACATGGAGAGGTTTCCCATGCACGACCCAGAATCCACAACCATCAATTTTGTCATTCTTGCATTCATTTATAAGTGTTAGTAGCTTGTTACTATACACTTCATCTGTATTATTCAGCTTCTTTAGAAGAACTATATTAGATTGCCCATAAAAAGTGATCAGGGATTATGGGACTTGGAGTAGTAGGGCTAGATTGTAAACTAACTAAAAAAAAAGAAAATGTGTTCTTGTCTTCTTTATATTCTACTACTACTTTGATTTTGTTTAAAGAAAAGAGAAGTTTTTAAATGGGTGAGATTCACCCCCCCCCCCCCCCCCCTCCTCCTCCCCCTTTCTCTTTTACTATAATCCAACACATGTGTGAGTACTAGCTAAGGTGAATAGAAAGGGGCTACCGAAGGTACATGGGAACGTCCTATGCCTGAATAGGCATAGTACAATGTTAGGTGATGAAGCAGATTGACCAAGAGTACTCTGTCTATGGCCACCACATCGAGGCTAGCGACCACAATTATTAGGATAGAGTAAATAAAAATTTGATGTATAATGAATAACATGAAAAAACTTACCATATTTGCTAACATATCAAAAAGTGCGTGAAACTCCTACACTAAGATGTCACCTCTAATGATCTATAGGAAAAAATATAGTGTATTAACAGATAAAATATATAAATTTAAGAATAAGACAGTATATAGACAACTAATTGAGCTATGAATTTTATAAATTTACATATTAAAATTAAATTTACTTAAAATAAACATTATCAAATATGAAAATAAAATATCATATTTTTGTTATATTAAGATAACAAAACTTATCTATTTTTAAAATTCAAAGTCCTCATTGTCATTCTCATTCTCATCATAGTCATCATCGTCGTCATCATCATCATCATTCTTATGAATTTCATTTTGGATACATGAATTTCATTTTGTATCCACGTTTATCACTACTTCACTTGGATTTTGCTATGTTGGAATAACATATTCCATGGTCTAAAATGTGTTTGCAACTTCCTCTTGTTGATATGCAATGATTTCCTAATGTTCCTCAATTTTTTTTGTACTTTCATTTTACAAACAGTCTACCAATCAATTTTGTCACGTTTCAAACTAGGATATAAAAAATAGAATACTTGAATTGCTTGTTGTCCGAACTCAAATGGTTCTTATCTCTTATATAATCTCTTATAGTTTAGTTCAACCAAATTATACTATGGATGTACTTTCATCCATCTAATAGGGTCAAAATAGTGACACATAAATAAGATAACTCGCATTTCTGGGTTAGGGTATTCTACCTCTATAATTTTATCTAGCAAACTGACGGACCCAAAATAGACTGTCACGAATGTGGGTCCTCCAAATTTAGATATTTATAAAATGTGCTGGAAACCCTTTTTGCAATCAAAATATGAAAACGTAGTAATGGGGCCACAGGTCGTATTTTTCCAAGGGACTAGTTGAGAGTTTGTTTGATTCGCGCTTGTATTTATGTGTCGTTTATATTTTTGGGTTTCAATTAAGTAATTGGGTTTTGGGTTACAATTCGGAATTGAAAACACAATGCAAAGAAGGAAACTTAACCATGAAACTTAACCCAAGTAATTTAACTAATGAACTCAAACAAATAGAAGCTTATATGCAACTCAGCTTAATTTAGAAAACAAATCTGATATTAAATCTATCAATTCTGATTAATACTGATGCAATTATTAGCTTCAGGAATTTCCACTCAATCAACCCAAATGACAAGCAATCGATGAACAATTAACACAAAAGTTGTGTCGAAGCTTCAATTGATACCCAAGCGAAGAAATGCAAGATGGTGTACCGAAATAAAGATGAAAATTTCAGATACAAATGAGTTGTAAAACCAATTCATTCTGGGCACAATTCAATCTGACAAGTGGGTTTAACTTCAGCTAAATTGGGACTCAACCCAACCAAATGCCACTCAAGCTAATCACTATCCGAAACAAGTTTTTACTTGGCACAAACTTGCAGAATTTAAGTGAACATGATATGCAGAATAAAAAATCAGGATTGCAGGTCACAAATTCATTGAAAGTCAACAAGGATTTAAAGCTGCATTCAAGTGCAGCAATGGAAGTCAGAATTCAGCAACTTGGCACACACAAAAGGGAATTAATCAAAAACTGCTTCATGAATTGAGACCAATTGCCGACACTGCAAACTGAGAATTCAGAATTGTATGCTGGTCCATTAAGCTTAGAAGGCAAGGCTATTAGTGAATAAGTTTGTAAGAGTTGAAGGAAGAACTTGAGCATCCAAATTCAGATCCAAATCAGACACAACTTTAAGCAAAAATCAAAACTGAAATGCTGAACAAGGGTGCAGAATTTCAGCAAAAGAACAAATGCAAAAACAACTTGATCAAGTTGCAATCTGATGCAATGATTCACCAACCCAGAACCTCTTGATGTGCTGAAATCGAAATGCAAACATGAGCTGAAACAAGTGCAGAAATAATCTGAAGTTCAGCAACGAAATCAAATTGCAGAAAAGAGAATTGATACACAATAAAGCTGATGCACTAACTCTGATATCAATGCTATTTAAATGGAACCAATTACAATCCAAATTCAGGAGATAAAACGATGCTATCTTGATACAAAATTCAGGAACATCAATAAAGGATCTGAAACGTAGAGATGCAGAATTGAAACTGAATTCTTTTCTTTTGCAGAAACAGACATTGGCACACAGCAATGCAACTGAGTCCAATTTGCAAAAATGGATACCAGGCTTTTGGAAATGAAACAAACTTCAAAATGAATTCAGAGGATTAAAACTAAGCTAGCATGATACAAACTTAAGCAACTAAAGACAAAAAATTAAATTGCAGGAACAGGACTGATACGCAATGGGAAAATCTGAACAAAACTGCAGTAACGAAACTAATGCAAAGCAAGCTAAACTAATTGCAATTACTCACTACACAAACAGCTTAACTAATCACTTGCATAATTGAAACACTACTTAGGGCAGAAATGATTCAGAGAACGTAAATTACAGCAACTAATGCAGAAATTCAGATATGAAATGGCAGAAATCGAAATTACAGCAACTTAACAGAAATTAACTAAGAAAAACTAAGCCTCAATCCTCCCTAGCTCAAATACTCCTTGTTCGTCACGCAAGGGTGAGCCTCGAACCCGCAAGCTCAGCAAATCAGTGGAAAATCTGTCTCTGCGATCAAATCCATTCGAACCATGCTCAAACTGAAAATAGCACTCGATTTCTTCAACCTCGCTGTGGTGGATTGCGACGATGATTTGGGAACGCTCCGAGCCATCCAGGGAACCCCTCCAGCTAGCTCGGATGCAATGAAGATGGTGCACAACTGAGATTGATGAAATCAAATGACAGAGCTACTGAAACCTCACGAAACTCTGTCTTGGGCAAAATTCAAGCTGGAAACGTCTCAGTGAGCTCTCCCCACTGACCTAGCACTTGTTCTAATGAAAGATCGAGGGGTCGCGCCCCTTTGGATTGAAGAAAACAGCTCAAGAAATGAAGAAGAACTGAAGAAGAACACGAAGAACGGCGGAGACTCGTCAACGGCTGAAGGCAGGGAATTTCTGATTAAATACATAAGAATGGACGACTCAGATTTAATTGAGAAAATCCAATGGCTGATCTTGCTCTGATTTGAGCCAAACTTTGAGGATGTTGATCTGGGGTCAGGATCTGTCTCGTGGTAGCTTGGATCCTCCAGATGTGCAACGGATGGTCCAGATCAACCTAATCTTTGAATGGACGATCTAGAGCCCTCCGAGCTTGATCCAACGGTTGATTGAGCTCTGATTTGGATGAAACCTTCAGATCTTGATCAGAGTGCTTGATCAACCCTAACCCTAGCTCGGATTGCTTCAGATGATCCCGGATGGCTCAGATCTAGCCGCTTTTGAATCGGACGGCCCGGATTAATCGTAAGCTTGATAATTCGATCCGGTTCCACTTCCGACTCAAGTTTGACCCAGTATGCCCTAAGTCCTTGAACCTTTGATGCCTACAAAAATAGATCAAGAATTTAGTGGCCAAATAATCCAAATATGTGTAAATTTGCAATTAAGTCCAAAATAAGAGTAAGTTCTAAAACCTAGGGCAATTTCACAATTAAGCAATAAAAATATAGGTCAAACATGGATTTTAGCAACTCAAATGATCAATAAAATGGTATCTATCAACTCTCCCACACTTAACCTTGAGCGTCTCGCGAAACCACTAAGTATGTATCCCCTAGATTTTCTTAAGCATAATTATAAACAAATGAAAAGAAATTACCTAAGGTTGTCAATTCTCATAAATCTAAGCTCTATGGATTAGTATCTTGTCCTTAAATCAACAACTTAGCCTTTTCATCCATCATGAGTCATTGAGATGAATTCAACTCACTAGCCTTTCAAGGAAAAATTTGGTGGCTCTCTCCTTAAGTTCTAAGTTGATGATAAAAGTGGAGCTCACTCAAACACACATGCTTTTTGCACTACCATAGGCTTACTTATTGTCTAATCTCCACCATTATTCATGATTAGGATCAACATCTACAAAAACAAATCAAAAACATGGAAAATGATAAGAAATGGAATAAAAATCAAGGAAATGGAAAATTTGATAAAGTGGAGGACTTAGTTGCTCAAAAATGTTTCCAATGCACTTTGCTTCTTTTTACAGTCCTCTAGTGATTTCAAAAGTGTGGTGAAGTCCAATTTGAATAATTCCTTTGATTTTGGTGAAGAGAACTCCATTTGATCTCAACGTGCCAACTTTGCTCTTGTGTGCCAATTTCTTCCTTCTCTTCTTCTCTTTTTTTTTCTTTTCTGATCAGATTTGTATCAAAGAACATACGATATCAAGTGAAATAGATACTCAACATAAAATTTTCACTCAACAACCCTTGTAACTCACTCTTGATACACTTCACCTTTGTTGGCACACTACTTTCACTTTTTTTTTCCTGTTTCAAGTCTTCAGCTCCATGGAAATCAACCCTCTTCTTCTGATCAGTAATGGACTTGCTCAAACTGTTTTTGGAACAGATTTCCTTCCTTCACTTGTGAAATGGCACAAAAATTTTTCCTTATTGGCGTGCCATTCTCTTGTCTCTTCTTTTTTTTCATTACTTGCCACTTTGTTCCCTTTTGTTTTGTTCTTTTGTTTTTCTCTCTTGGGTTCAGTTATGTTGTGGCCATACTTCAACCTAGCACTGCCGTGAGCTTCAAGAATAGCAGATGCAGTTTACTTGAAGTTTGTGAGCTGTAATTTTTGCAACTGTTTTTGACTTGAACACTTCTGAATTAAATCAGTTTCTGAACTGTTTTGCTTCAAGTTTCAGCTCCATGGCATTGCTTTTAGACCTTGCAAAACTCTTTAATTCCTTATCAACAGTTAGCATCATATAGTAGTGGAGAATTTGAATTGTCCACTTGGAAATTTCTGAATTCCAAATCGAATTTCAGCCTCTTCACTGCCCCTTTCTTTTTTTTTCTGTGTGATGATCAGAATCGCTATCATCCACATTTCTTCCAGATTTGGTCAGCATTGGGTGTTCTCAATACTCTTGGATGCATTTTCCGAACTTGTTCCCTGATTCACAGCCCATGAAAATCTAATTTCAGCCTCAACTTAGCACAACTGCCTCTCTAGCATTCTTTTCTGTTAGTATTCTGATTTCATCCTATTTCATTCACTTGAAATTTGCTCCCTATGAGGTTGAATTCAATTGAGAATCATTCTGCAAGTTCGGTTTGAACGCAGCAAGGCATTGATGATTTAGAAAGCAAGAATTCAATTGAAATTGGTACAAGACTTCCTTTATGAATTTGGAAACAATTTCAGCCCAGATTTTTCAGCAACTTGGCAATCAATTTCTTCTGTTTTTGCAATCTGTGCTACAAACTCCATTAATTTCAGATTTTTTTTTCTCAGCTTCATTACTGCCAGATTTCTTCACTGCGATTTGGCACAAATCTGCCAGATCCAATGTTGCACCACCAACACATGCTTCATTCGCACGCACAAAACCAGATTTGGTTTGTGTTGTTTGTGTTGTTTTTTTTCTTTTTCGTTCACTGTTTTTTTTCTTTCAGCACAGATTTCAATCCATTGCTCCACTTGACTTCAAGGTAGTAAAGAATCAAATTCCAATTGCTTCCTCTCTTGCTCATTTTTGACACTAAACTCACTCAAACTCATTCTTTTGGCTTCAACTTGACAAAAAAAATTTTCTTTTTGCTCAAAATGCCTCCTTGATACCAAATCTTTCCAAAACACTAGTCACTCCCCCACACTTAAATCTTTGTCCGTCTCGGGCAAAATAGCATTAAGAAAACATCCCAAGCAAACAAATCCATAGAACAATTGGGGTTAAGATTAGGAATAAGGAAAGACAAATAGAATAGATATGATTTTTGCCAAAATTGATATGGAAAGGTAAACAAAGTGATTAGTCTCTATAGATGTGATCCAATCATTGAAATATGATTTTGAAAGAACCTAAGCAAGTTCTAGAGTACAATAACATATATGTGTCACAAATATAAGGCTAAACCTCACTAGGCAAAAATAACTCATCTCAAGTCCTCAATTAAGAATTTAAAGCAAAGTAGTACTCAAGCATCCAAGATTTCATCCATGAGTTCAAACCCTAAGTTTTAACAACCAAATTTAATTTATTTTCAAAAGACTCTAAAATGCTATGGAGATAACCTAGAGGGATACTTTTATTTTTACTCATGCAAGAAACAAATTTCCAAGAGAACTAACATGCATTTATTGACAAGGGCTCAATTTAAAAGAAAATTCTACTTCTAGAAAGCATGAAAATGAAAAATGCAATAAAAGAAAATACAAGAAAGAAAAATCTCCCCTTTATTTCTGGTGGACGGAGTCTATTAAGCAGTAGCCTCCATCGTGGTAGTGGAGGAAAATGGTTGGCTGAGGGAATTAGGACTCCCCCACACTTGAACTTTACAGAAATATGCTCCGGTGGCCGAAGGCGATTCAGGTATAATAGCCATTGAAGGAATGGAGGGCTATGGATTAAAGTAAGATCTTCTCCTCCTTCTTGATGCCTTTCAGAAGTCCTTCCAGGAGGTTGAAGTCTGTTCAGTTGGAGCACCCACTCCTGAAGTCTTCTGGACCCTACAAAACAATGTAATACCTCTCTCAAGCGTGCAGGGTACAAAGGAAATAAAATAATATGAGTCTCTGCATGAAATGTATCCAAAACTGCATCATGTCCAATAAAATCAATTCTTGGTGCCTCAATAAATTTTTCACAATCATTTTCTACAAAATTTGCATCCAGGAACTCATCATAAACAAAGAAATCAATTTTTGGCACTTCAATAGAAATATCACAATTATTTTCCATCAACGATGTATCAAGCAATGTGTCATAGCCAATAAAATCAATCTCAGATATCTCCATAAGTTTTTCACATTCAACCTCAACATAAGATATAGCAAGAGATTCATCACAATACATAACATCAATTTCAGGCACTTCTAAAAATTTTCACAATTCATATCCACAAAAGATGTATCAAGTAATTCATCATAACAAACAACATTAATTATAGTGCCTCTAAAATTATTTTGCAATCCATATCTACAAGAGATGTATCAAGTAATTCATCATAACAAACAACATTAATTATAGGTGCCTCTAAAATTATTTCGCAATCCATATCTACAAGAGATGTATCAAGTAATGCATTACAACCAATGAAATCAATTTTTGGTACCTCTATTGGATTTGCACAAACAATTTCTACACAAGGTTTATCAATAAATTCATCATAACCAATAAAGTCAGCACTAGGTACCTCGCTGAATTTTTCTGAACAAAAAGGAGAAATACTTACCTGAGCGTGCTGGAGAATACCTGGAGGTTCTACAAGAGTAGATGTATCTGTGTTCTCCTCCTGATCATGTTCAAGCTCCACTTCAGGTTCAGGCTCTGGTGGACAATCAACTAAAATAGGTGATCCTTGGGTGCTTGCTTCCACCATGCAAGTCCCTACACTTTCTGGTTCATCCTTTGAATCTTCTAATGTACCAGTCAATTGTGGTGGTCCCTGGGGCTTAGTGCAATCCCCTACACCTGTGGAATCATCTCCTTTGCATGTTTCTTCTGTATATCTGCAACAACAACATCAGAAAAATTAGGACCATCAATAATACTATCATCACAAAATAAAAGTCTAGAATGGTCCTGTGGAGCTTCAGTTTCTTCTTCTGGAGCTAAAAAATTTGGAAATGAATTTTGAATAGGAATCTCCGGAGGAATGCATGCTGTAGGTGCCCTGATTTTAATGATTTCTTCTTCTTCTTCTTCTAAAATTCTAAGATCACTTGAAGAAGGACTTGGCCATGCACTAGGGTCACCTTGAACTGATATAAAACCAACTCCGGGGCTCTCAGAATTAAAAGTGGCTTGAGAAGATAATTGTTCTGATCTTTGGGCTTTTATCTGATTCAAATCACTAGCCACTTGTTCCATTTGCCTTCCGAGGTTTTGAAGCTCTTGTTGAAACATTTGTTGAAATTGAGACTGTGGGGGTTGATAAAATGGTTGCATAGGCTGATTAAACTGTTGAAAATTTAGTTCACAACTTGGTGGAGATGGCTGAAAATTTTGATTCTGGAAACTCTGAAATGGTTGGGACTGAAAATTCTGGTTTTGAAACTGAAAATTTGGATCGTGTGGCTGTGAATGTTGAAAAGGTTGTTGAAAATTCTGTATGGGTTGAAATTCTTGCTGCCATGGCTAAGGTAGAGGCTGAAATTGATTATTACCCTGCTGAAAGCTTAAATAAGGCTGCTGGAAATCTTGGTTTGGTTGAACTTGAGGGAAGGGTGGTTGCTGAAAATTTTGATTATTTAAACACCCTTGCTGAATTCCTTGAAAAAGTGATTGATCATGTTGATAAGGTGGCTGAAAGTTGGGCTGAAATTGCTGAATTTGGGGCTGAAAATCCTGGAATAGTGGCTGCCCAATCTGAAAGTTCTGACTTGGTTGAACGTTTTGGCATAATGGTTGAACTTGTTGCTGAAAAATCTGATTTTTTTGCTGGAAATTCGAATAGGGCTGTTGGAATTGTTGTGGTTGCTGAAATTGTGGACACGGCTGCTGGTAAGTAGATAAGAACATTTTGAACCTTCAGCCCTGTCACAAAACAAACAAGAAAAATGGCAGCAACCATATACAAAAGAATAAACAACAGAAAATAGAATCAAATGATATACCCATAAGCACACAAGCAAAAATCTAACAACTCAACTAGTTGCTTCCCCGGCAACGGCGCCAAAAATTTGACGGACCCAAAATACTATGTTAAAGTTGTCACGAAATGTGTGGATCCGTCAGAATTTAGAATTTATAAATGTGCTGGAAACCCTTTTTGCAATCAAAATATGAAAACGTAGTAAAGGGGCCACAGGTCGTATTTTTCCTGGGGACTAGTTGACATTTGTTTGATTCGAACTTGTATTTATGTGTCGTTGATATTTTGGGTTTCAAATAAAATCGGGTTTGGTTTCAATTAGAAATGGAAAAGCAATGAAAAGACAAACCACTCAAGTAAGGGAGCTACACAAGGAGTTGGCACTAAAGAACTCAACTAATGATGGAATTAATCACCAATGCACAATAACCAGACTTGGAAAACAAATCTTAATTCGATTGTAAGATGCACTGCAGATTGAATTAAACTTAGAAATTATCCTTCAAACCTGAAACATTCACTAGACAATAATTGCATCAATTGAACACACTTGGTATCCAAACGAGAAAAGTTGATGTGCCAAAAATTGAAACTAGATGCAGGAATTTTATTCAACAACAGATGGGATGCGAAAATCAAACCAAATCACTGAATTCAAGGCAAAGGCATTCTAATGGAGAGCTAAACTGATACAAAAGAAATGCCAAAGCATGCTTGATACGCATGGAAAAACCCTTGTGCCAAGACTGCTACTTTTGTGCCAAAGTTTATACTAATAGTTCGGAAATACCATGACTACAAAAAGACTGATTTCAAACATCAAAAGTACGCTATAAATTGCATTCAACTTGGCACGAACTAATGCTGAAATTCCATTTGAAACATTGTGCAGAATTTGATGTAAATTTGCCACCCAAATGGATGAAGCTGATGTGCTAAATCTGATATGGAATGCCAAGCTAATTTTAATACTCAGAAACTACAAGGATTAGTGCAGCTTGAAGATTAAGCTGTAGTGCAGTAATGTGCAAAGGTAAGTGTAGAAGTTGGAAACCCTAACACTACTCAATGCATGAGTAAACTGATGCAGAAATTGCTGCGGAAACTCATCAACAACTAATGCAGAAACCAATGGATCAAGTCAAGATCTGATACAATGGATCATTAAACAGGGAACCTCTTGATTAGCTGAAGCTGAAATTTCAGAAATGAAATGGAAAAGTGCAGAATTGGGGTTGATACTCCACAAGCTGAACTTAACTTCAGAAATAAAATCAACTGAGAACTGAACTCGAATCTAATACATTACCACACTAATTGTGATCTCTGATTACAAGAATTATGCTAGACATAAGTCGAATTGGAACACAAGCTGAAAAATTCGAAACTGAACAGAAATTTTAGAACAGGGCTGATACACAATGCAGAAAAAACAGGGAAAAGTTGATACGCAGCAATTAAACAAGAACTAAACTCGAATCAAAAACAAATATGCCATAAACAAACTCATTAGCCATCTACCTACAAGAGTGAAACTTAACTACTGCAAAAACAATTCAAAAACTGAACTAAGGTAGCTGATGCAAAAGACAGTAACAGAAGAGTTGCGGCAGAATTAAATTTACAGCTAAAACAACTGAAATTAGCTAAAGAACTAAGCCTCAATCCTCCCTAGGCTCAAAATCTTCTTGGTCGTCAAGCAAGAGCCGGCCTCGAACCCCTAAGCACAGCAAATCAATTGGAAAACAGCTCAGTTGGTCGAATCTGCTCAAACTGCATCAGCTGGGAAAATCCGATCCGAACTCTTCAATCTCGGTTTGTTGAGCTGCGATGATGATTTGGAGACGACCTGAGCTCACCTGAGAACCCCTACAAGTGGCTCAGGTGATCTGAAATTGATTGTAACTGAGATTTAAGCTCCCGGACCACAGAAAATGCTGAAACCCTCAAACAAGCTCTGTCCGGATGAAACTTGAGCTGAATTCTCCACCGAAGCTATTTCCAATGATCCAGATGATGATCTAGGGTTGAAGTTGAGGGGTCGCGCCTTCAAAACTAAGAAAATTCCAAAAGAAACGAAGAAGAACGATGAAGAAGCTACTGTGCGGCGGAGACGCGACGAGGAGAAGCTGCTGTGGAAATTTGATTAAATACATAAGCATTGGACGGCCCAGATTTCTCCACATCAATCCAACGGCTGATCTTGCTCTGATTTGAGCCAAACTTTGAGGATGTTGATCAGGGGTCAGGATCTGCCTCGTGGTAGCTCGGATCCTCCAGATGTGCAACGGATGGTCCAGTTCAACCTAATCTTTGAATGGACGATCTAGAACCCTCCGAGCTTGATCCAACGGTTGATTTAGCTCTGATTGGGATGAAACCTTCAGATCTTGATCATAATGCTTGATCAACCCTAACCCTAGCTCGGATTGCTTCAGATGGTCCCGGATGGCTCAGATCTAGCCGCTTTTGAATCGGACGGCCCAGATTTAATCATAATCTTGATAATTCGATCCGGGCCACTTCCGACTCAAGTTCGACCCAATATGCCCTAGATCCATAAACCTTTCATGCCTACAAAAATAGATCAAGAATTTAGTGGCCAAATAATCCAAATATGTGTAAATTTGCAATTAAGTCCAAAATAAGAGTAAGTTCTAAAACCTAGGGCAATTTCACAATTAAGCAACAAAAACATAGGTCAAACATGAATTTTAGCAATTAAAATAATCAACAAAAATGGTATCTATCAATGGGCCGGCCATAGAGGGCCTCCATCCTCTTTGCTTGGCCGACCACAACAAAGGGAGAGAACGAAGTTTTTGGTTCAATTTATAAAATAAACCAAGTGTGGTTTGTTTTATAAAATTATGGATGATATAAATTTTTATATAATAAACCAAGGTTTGGTTTATTTTTCATAGAAATTAAAATGAACCATGGATTGGTTTATTTTATAAAATCAATCATGGATTGATTTACCATGATAAGGAAATTTATTTCATAAGAGTGAAGAGACTTGATTGATTTTTATCATGAATTAAAATATGATTTTAACCATGATATAAAATCAAACTTGGCATGATGGAATAAGTTATTCCATATTTGAGAGGCTTGATGGTTGAGAGGCCACTATATAAAGGACCCAAGGCAAGGCTTGGGTGATAATCGAAGAGACGAAGGCATAGGCTCTCTCCCTCTCTTTCTCTCCTTCTCTTCTCCCCTTCTTGCCGTGCGCCAACCAGCCCCAAGAAGGAGAACCAGCCGGCCATCCTTTTGTGGTTAGTCTTCCGACTTCTCTCTTGTTTTTCTCATCGTGTTCTCGGAGAATCATGTAGTTCTCAAGAACACGAAACTCGTGGCTTTGCGAAGTCATCCCGAAGATACTCGGCGTGGACGTGAATAGAGGCGGAGCTTCCAAGGGACGCTTACGGTTGGATCTCGTCCCTTCCTTCGAGTTACGCGAGGTAATACGTAAATTAGTTTATGTTTCTGCAAAATTTTAAATATATGATCATGTCTACACAAGATAAAATTGCATGCTTAGATGTGTGGTTAAATAATTTGAGAAATTATTTATGCTAAACCTTCCGCTGCACATAATTAATTTTAAAATTACGAACCCGCATCCATGTCAACATGCACCCGGTCCCAACAATTTTCATATGGGCTCCACATATTATGAGTCGTCCATCCCCCCGTGTTTAAGATCTCGAATGCCCGTTAATTAATTAAATTACTAACAATTTAAATAAATTAACCTTTGGGTCCTTGACTAGTACTACTCAACCTTATTATCGTGCCGGATCAAATCCACCTGCAGGGTTTAGCACGATGAATCTTTTGAGCTCATCAATGGGGCATCATCATCCTGACTCACCAGGACACGGATTTCGTTAATAATCATCGGCACATCATATTATTAATATTATCTCCCAACTTACCGGGCCTATCAATCTAGCAGAATAGATCTCGCCCATTGATAAATCAAAGAAATAATAATTAATAATATATGCCCGATATTATTTCGGGATTAAGGGATCGTACTCCATAATATAAACTGAGGTCCTATCCAATTATTGAGTCAGTACAAATTGGATAACCTCGGGTTTCGGTCCTGCTAAATGTACTCATAGCACACTAGTGTAATTCTATGGTCAAGACCAACCATACCTAATTACACTACAACCATCCCGATGGATTGTCCAATTCCATCTCGGTTGTGGGCCTCTTATTTATACTAAGCAAGGAACTGATAACACGATCTTTCGTGTGACACCACACACCATGTTATCTACAATGAAAAGTAATTGGACTTCATGCATGTACTAATGTAAACAAACGCCTAGTGTAGTTGTGATTCTCTTTTCATAATAAAGACGTTCATATAAAGAAACTCATGGCTTTCAGTCGACTGATACTCTTCGGTCTGAATTTTCATATTCTGTGCCGAATTTCAGAAACTTACCAAAAATTTCAGAAAATTCTAAAAATTATAAAAATTTATAAACATGTTTCATACGATATACTCTAACAGGGAAAAATATAACTTCATGAAAAATCCAAACATGTTTAACCTTTTGACACAAGATCAAATTTGTTGAAAACATCTAACTTTGAACCAAAGATCTATCCTAGTTTTGAAATCATATGTTTTCCAAAACTCATGGCATAGCAAATAAACACAGAAATGCTTTCAAATTGTTTAAAATGTCTAACTATGATCTTTGGGCAAAATGTACATTAATTAAACACTTGCTTTCCCCATAGTTGGTATATTTTTAATAATGTGATACATCTAATAACCCATCAATATGCCATAAGCATAAGTGATTCATTTGTATCATCCTAATGAATCATGCAACACCTTCCTATTGTATTACTCCAAGGCCACTCCTAGACTTCTACAAAACACATACCAAGCCCTCTTCTTAGAGATGTGAGCTCCACTTCGGGAAGAGGCTTGGTAAATATGTCGACAAGGTTAGACTTTGATTCAACATAATGCAATTCTATGTCACCCCTTGCCACATGATCCCTAATGAAGTGATGCTTCACTTCAATGTGTTTTGTCCTAGAATGATGAACCAGATTTTTAATCAAATTAATAGTACTTATATTGTCACATAAAACCCTAACCTTGGAGTAATGAAGTTCATAATCCTCTAAGGTATGCATGATCCAAAGTAGTTGAGACACACAACCACCCATTGCTACAAATTCGGCCTCAGTTGTTGATAAGGCAACACATGGTTGCTTCCTACTACTCCAACTAACTAAAGATGACCCAATAAATTGACATCCTCTACTAGTACTCTTCCTATCTAATTTGCACCCCGCATAATCCGAGTCGGTGTATCCAAAAAGTTCAATGTTTGGAGTTCTAGGATACCAAAGCCCGACATTAAGAGTACCCTTAATCTACACTACAAGAAAAAAGACCTATTGTGACATTTATTTTACGACACTTAATAGTAAATGTCATTATAAACTAATTATAATGACACTTATTAAAACAGAGATATTGTATAAATAAAATATCTGATTAAACCGTTTATCATGACACATTTATAAATGTCTTTATAAGCCTAAAGATTTTCTTATTAAAATAGATAATTTAATTATTTTTAATTTGTTTAATTAAACTTTTTCTCGCGAAGACTCCTTCAACTTAACCGCGCAATCGGAGCAAATACCACCGCCGAACCCTAAATTTTTCGCTCATCCACGCGCGAACAAAGACTCCTTCTCCTTCAATACAACGACATAAGTTTTCACTCGCCCGCGCCAGCACGCGAAAACCTAAATTGCAGCCTGCTCGATCGCCCCTCCTTTCTCCCTCGCTCCCTGCTTGATCGCCCCTCCTACGCGAGTGTCTCCAACGCACCTCCACCAGCGCCCCTCCACCTATGCGATCCCCTCCCCCTACGCGAGCGGCTTCAACCAGCGCACCTCCACCAGCGCAATCTGGGCTACGCGAGCGCCTCCCCACATGCGGTGCTCCTCCCCACCAACGCCATCTGCCCTACTCACGCGCCTCCCCATCAGCACGGTCATCTACCCTACTCGGCCCTCCTCGCCACACGCGCACCTCCCCGGCCACTAAAGCCATCTGCCCCGCTCTCTACCCCGTTGAGGTTATTTTTCTTTCCTCTTCCACCATCTCATGATCTGAAGCCCTAGTTTGCAAGGTTTTTGTGCGCTCTGTTTAAGATTTGCGATTGAAGGTGAATTGTATTCAATTTCTGTGAAACACAAATAATTTTTTTTTGTTTAACAAAGCCCTCGTATGCTTATTATCTAACTGCCTTGTTTAAGCCATCCTTTAACTGCCTTGTTTAAGAAAGCCCTCGTAAGCTTAGTTCTGCGAGGATTACTTAGGTTGTTTATCTTGGATTAGTCACCCGTCCGGGGTGGATACCAAGTAAATCGGTTTGTTAGCAGTGCTTTCTTTGTTGTTTGTCTTTATTATTATTGTTTCCGCTTGCGCATACTAACAACGTAGGAAGAACAAGACGAAGAATCGCTATTCACCCCCCTCTAGCGGACACAATCGATCCTTCAGTTGGTATCAGAGTGAAGGACTACTCTTGATTGGACTAACCGTTGAGGGAGCACACGCTAGAGGGAAAAGAAAATGGAAGATAAGTTGGGGGATGATATTTACACTCCACCGGCCTACGATCATCAAGATTTCAACTTTTGGAGGGCAAGGATCGAGACATGGTTCGGGATGGAGTGGGACCTTCGAATCGCGCTTGAAGAGTCATATGAGACTCCAAAGGATAAGCATGGGAAGAGGCTTAGGTCTAGATATTGGAGTCAAGAACAACAAGATCAAGCGAAAGCGAATGAGAAGGTAATTAGCATTTTGGTAAATATTTTGCCTAATAACATTTTGAGTTGTGTAGGTGAATATAGAGATGCACATGAATTATGGAGTAAAGTCAAAGAATATCATGAAAATCCTACACAAAGTCAAGAGCCCGAAGAAATCAATTCTTTGGTTCAAGAAGTGGAAGAAGGAAGTGAGAGGTCATCCACCTCATCTAGAGAAGAGGAGGAGGTCACCACCTCAAGGATTGAGGGACTCTCATCTACACAAGAACAAGAGGAGGCCTCCACATCATCCAAGGTTGAAGAAGAAGTCAACCTAACCTCTACCTCCACCAAAGCAAAGAAAAAGGACCATATTACATGCTTTGGGTGCAACGAAAAGGGACACTACAAGGATAAGTGTCCAAATGGCAAGAAGGAGGTGCTCTCTAAACCAGTGTCCATTCAATTTAAATCTAACATGAATTGTAGGAATGGAGAATCCCAAGAAAAGAAGAGGAGGATTCGATGCTTCACATGTGGTGAGCTAGGGCACTACCACACCAAGTGTCCAAGGAAAAAAGAGCTCAAGAAAATGGGACACTTGAGGAGATGGGAGAAAGAGCAAAGGAGGAAGCAAAGCTCACAACAAGGAGGGACTACAAGGGTAAGGGAGGTAATTCCTAACCCTAATTTAAAATGCAGTTCAAATTCAAGTTTCTCCTTGCATGATAAACATAGAATTAAGTATCCATTCATGCATGCTATAACTCATGAAAAATGCTTAATGGTGCATAATTTTGGTTTCAAATATAATGATAGGACTAGGGTGAACAAGGTAGACCAAAACCCTAGGAAGAGCATGCATAATGATAGACCCAAGATCTCTAGATTTAAGGATCATGACACTAATCCCAAGAAGGAAAGGAATGTGCCTAGAAAAGAGGGTAGATCTAGGAATGTCCAAAGTGGACATATGGACACTAAGGTTACACACTTAGAAAGGGAAAATCAAGCCTTGAGGGCAAGGCTTGGTAAATTAGAAAAGACCCTAGAAAGATTCACTGTTGGATCAAAGGGTCTAGACATGGTGTTGGGAAGTATAAAACCCAACTATGATAGATCGGGTTTGGGCTACCAGTCTAAGACCTCCAAGGCCAACAAAATGAAATATGCTGGGAAGGCATTTGATCATGGCAAGGAGGAGAAGTCTAAGGATGGCAAGAGGGTGCCATTCAAAGGTGAAAAGGGTAACTTAAC
Source organism: Boesenbergia rotunda (assembly GCA_024364735.1). Classification (NCBI taxonomy): domain Eukaryota; kingdom Viridiplantae; phylum Streptophyta; class Magnoliopsida; order Zingiberales; family Zingiberaceae; genus Boesenbergia; species Boesenbergia rotunda. The sequence goes on along the minus strand of JAGFNQ010004011.1, from coordinate 269,817 downwards.
CAAGGACAAGGTGTCCAAGGGTAAGAAGGTTAGTTTTGTAGGCCAAGAATCACTGGTGGCACACCTGTGTGGTCTAGTGTGGATTAAGCCACCTAGGGAGGTGGCTAAGGCTGGTGGCTAAGGCTAAGAGCTCAAGGGGGAGCTCTAGGTGCCTTTGGGGTTCATGGTAAATGGATCTCAAAAGTTTCTCTCCTAGGAAATTAGGTAAAATGTGCCAAAAAGGGTTGGAAGACTTGGGTAAGTCTTAGTCCTAGGTTTTGACACATTAAAAAGGGAATTTAGGGAGAAAAAGGTGAAAATGAGGTTAAAATTGGTAAAATTAGGTTTAGTGGATAAAAACCATATATTTCACTGATAGAAATGAATTGTGACCAAGTATTAGAAGATACATCAAGGAAAAATCACAATTAGAACTTTTGAGTTAAGTCTAAATGATACACTTTAGGATAAGTTGAGTTTCATGCCAATCTTGGGATCTGGAGTACATTTTTTTGGAAATAAATTTTTCCCAAGTAAACATTGGCCTCATAAATCTCTTCACGAAATTTCATAATTTTTGGAGATTTGTGGAATTAACTAGGCATTACTGAAATTGGGGCTGAAAACCTGAAATTCAGGTATCAGTCGACTGTCCTGGGTGAGTCGACTGGTCCGAAGTGAATTCAGCCTCGAGACCATTCTATAAGGTTTGCCAGTCGACTGCCTCAGGGGCAGTCGACTGGTCAGTAGGTTTAAGGACAAAAAGCCATTGTGGATGTTGAAAATTCAATTGTGAATTATAGGATATGGTTTTGGATTAAAAGTCTTGATTATAAATTCATATTCCTTAACTAGAGTGTTACCCCATGATTTAATAAGGTTTTATTGACAATTTTGAAAATCAAGGGAGTTTGATAAGTGATGGGAAGAAGAAAAATTCATCACAATATGGACAAATATTGAAAAGAGAAGAATTGGGGACAATTCCATGTGTCTAATTATGATAGTTAGCTTTGACAAACACATGGAATTAGAGATATATTTGAAGGTTGATACAAATGTCAAATCTTTAAGGAAATTAGATTGTACCAAAAGTCAAGCACATTTGTATTTTTCATGGAATTATATTTTTCTAGGATAGGGTATATCCTAGCAAATGTGCTTGCAGCCTTTTAGACATGATCAAGGTTTAGGTGAGTTCTTTTTGGCACTAGGGGTGAGGTTGCTTGGGAGCAAGCCTTTAATGGTGTACAAGGGAGAAGAACTTGGGTGTTAGGTTGGGTAGAACCTAATTTGAGTTTAAGATGTTAAGTTGGGTAGAACTTCACCTAAGTAAAATGAAAATTGGGAGAAGGCATAGGTTAAGGGGGAGGTTGCCTCCTTGTTTGCCTTAACTTTCATAAGAAATTTTTGAGTTTTGTGTCCAACTTGGGAACGATGATAGATACATGGTTGGATGTACTTTTCCCAAGTAGGTATGGGTACCACAAAGTCCTCCACGAAATTTGGAATTTTTGGGGATTTGAGGAATTTCTGGCGCGTTTCTGAAATTTGGCCAGAAAACTAATTATCAGAGTATCAGTCGACTGCCCTGGTGGCAGTCGACTGGTCAGGGCTGGTGTGGGTATCCAACAGCTGACTTGAGTCCGAATGATTGAAAATAAGTTTATGGAGGGTTAGTACACTGTGGTTATGCCCATTAGGGATTAAAAGAACTAATAATTGGGATATTATTGGGGTCTTTTTGATATATGACAAAGGGGGAGAAGTGTTGGGTTTAAGTTGGGAAACCAAACACTCCTTTGCTATAAACCCTAGGTTTAGGGGGAGTTGAGATTAAGGGGGAGCATGGTTGCTCCATTCTTGGCGTAAGGGGAACTTGGGAGAGGTTCTTAAAAAGCCTTTGTAAGTCCAGTGCAGGGGGGAGCTTGGGAAAAGCTTTAAAAAGCTCGTTTTGGGAAAATTCCTAACTTGGGAAGTTAGGTGTGTGAAAAGTCCTAGCTTGGAGGGCTAGGTGTAAAAATTCCTAACTTGGAGGGTTAGGTGTAGGATGCCTTGGGATAGGATCCATTCATGCATTGCATATGCATTATTTTTGCCATTGACTACTGTTTTGCTTTCCCTAACTTAAACGTATTGCCAAACATCAAAAAGGGGGAGATTGTTAGAGCAATCGGCCCCACGATGGTCCGGAGTGACCATAGATTTTGATGTTTGAGCAAAGGTTTAAGTTAGGTTTACCCTTGTGTACTTATATGTGTATGTTGAGTGTGTAGGTTGTACAGGTCACACATATGGACTTGACTGGACGGCCTCAGTACGGTGAAGGATGGCATGGAGGCAAGCTGGAGGCTTGCGTGCGCATCCGAGGGACCTTGGAGAGCAAGGACGATGAGCTGATGGGCGCGGTCTTCGAGGCGTACGTGAAGGGTAGCATGGAGGCAAACTGGAGGTTTACGTGCGCATCCGAGGGACGAGGGCCTAAGATGAAGAGGGCGCGAAGGCAATAGTCGAGGCTGCAGAGGAGGAGTCAGTCTAGTCGTGAGGGTCGAGCGCTGTGTGAATGTACTCGGAAGGGTTTCAGCTAGGGACCAGTCGACTGCCCTGGGAGCAGTCGACTGGTAGGCGGCTGGTGAGCTGTCTGAATGTTGAGGTGCAACGGTCGAATTTGGCTGGCACCAGTCGACTGGGGGCAGTCCACTGGTAGCGAGGGTTTCAGCCCGAGTCCTATTTAAAGAGGACTTCGTGGTGGCTGAGATTCTTGACGAATCTTGTCTTGGTTAAAGCAAGATAGTAGTCTTTTTGCTCAGAGGTTTGCTTGGTGCTGTGGCGAGGTTTCTCCACCCACAAGGAGCGACGAGTGCTAGCCGGAGGTTATCCGGGGATTGATCCACCGACGGTTCTTGGATTAGTCACCCGTCTGGGGTGGATACCAAGTAAATAGGTTTGTTAGCATGCTTTCTTTGTTGTTTGTGTTTATTATTATTGTTTCCGCTTACACACACTAACAACGTAGGAAGAACGAGTCGAAAATCGCTATTCACCCCCCCTCTAGCACGCCAGATCGATCTTTCAGTTAGCAGTGATCTTTCAGTGAAGGATCGATTGTGTCCGCTAGAGGGGGGGTGAATACCGATTCTTCGGCTTGTTCTTCCTACGTTGTTAGTATGCGCAAGCGGAAACAATAATAATAAATACAAACAACAATGAAAGCACTGCTAACAAACCTATTTACTTGGTATCCACCCCGGACGGGTGACTAATCCAAGAATCCGTCGGTGGATCAATCCCCGGATAACCTCCGGCTAGCTCTCGTCGCTCCTTGTGGGTGGAGAAACCTCACCACAGCACCAAGAAAACCTCTGAGCACAAAGACTACTATCTTGCCTTTAACCAAGACAAGCTTCGTCAAGAATCTCAGCCACCACGAAGTCCTCTTTAAATAGGACTCGGGCTGAAACCCTCGCTACCAGTCGACTGCCCCCAGGGCAGTCGACTGGTGCCAGTCAAATTCGACCGTTGTACCTCAACGTTCTAATTCTCAACCAGCTCACCAGCCGCCTACCAATCGACTGCCCCCAGGGCAGTCGATTGGTCCCTAGCTGAAACCCTTTCCGAGTACATTCACACAGCACTCGACCCTCACGACTAGACTGACTCCTCCTCCGCAGCCTCGACTATTGCCTTCGCTCCCTCTTCATCTTAGGCCCTCGTCCCTCGGATGCGCACGCAAACCTCCAGTTTGCCTCCATGCCACCCTTCACGTACGCCTCGAAGCCCGCGCCCATCAGCTCACCGTCCTTGCTCTCCAAGGTCCCTCGGATGCGCACGCAAACCTCCAGCTTGCCTCCATACCATCCTTCACCGTACTAAGGTCGTCCAGTCAAGTCCATATGTGTAACCTGTACAACCTGCACACTCAACATACACATATAAGTACACAAGGGTAAACCTAACTTAAACCCTTTACCCAATCATCAAAACCTATGGTCACTCCGGACCATCTTGGGGCAGATTGCTCCAACAGTTTAAGCCATCCTCTAAACACAAATAATTTCTGAATGGAACTACAGATTACTTAGGTTGACTAAAATGTGATGTATTAAGTAAACATTTCTACATGGATTGCTTAATTGTTTAATTTGATATATTTTGTATTCAATGTGGATTTATGCATGCTGTCATAGACAACATTTTTCCTTGTTGCCAGTATAATCCATGTTAATTAACATTTTTTTCTATGGATCGTTTGGTTAAGCAAAGCAGTTACAACATGGGAGTTATGGCTGAGTCAGCAACCCAGCTTTTCACACCTTAGAGCTTAAAATAAGGAGAAACAGAACATGGGAGCTTATTGCCTCATCTATTTCATTCTCAAAATGGTAATCTAGTCCAAGAATCTCAACTGAATCAATCAAATTCGTAAGATGCACTATATCACCAATCTCCTTGAACATGCTCTTTGTTTGCACCTTCAATATCAAGTCCAAGGATTTAATTTGCTTTGACAGTAAGTTGAGAGGAATATACTAGATTATTTGATTGAAAGTGGACAATTACACCTCTATATAAGGCTCCAACATAATACCTAATAACTAAGTTATTCCATGTAGAACTAAACCTATATATTCTAGCAACACCTGAGACAAAGATTATCATCTTCTTATCCATTTTAGAAATTATTTTAGATATAGGTCTTTTACTTTTTTTTGTTCTTCATCTCTTTTTTACCCTTGAAAATAATGTTTTGAATTCCTTGTGACCTTCTTGTTCATATTTTCTACAATTTCCTTTTTTTCCTTGGGAAATTTGAGGACAATTTTTTTCTCTAGATTTGTTCTCTAACTTCTTTCTAGTGAGGATAGGTAACTTTCAGCCGATCTCGTGTTGCAGAAAAGAGTAGTTGATGGTAATGGCTTTGGGTCAACTGGCGAGGTGAAAAAGATAGATGTTCTACGCATACGAGAGTGGCTTGACAAGGAATGTTTAGTTATACTAAACAATTTTGGTTGCTCTAGTGCAGGAGAAGTTTTAAATTGCAAGTATGCCATTTTTTTGTTATTTTGTTTTTTCTGAAGAATTAAATTTTAATCAACGTTCATACTTCCTGCAACTATATTCAATCCAATGAATATTAACAGTTCTGTTGTTGTCTTCTAGATGAAAGCATTAGTGAATTATTATTATTATTCTGTAAATACTCACATTCTTATGTATATTGTAGATCCCTTCACACCAGAAAAAATGCACCTAAAATTCTCTAGATCTAGTGTTGCAAAATAAGTTGGCACATGTTTGTCTTTCTAAGCATATTGGTTAGTTTTAGTCCATTGAGGGTCATAGATATTGGGTTTGTGTGCCTTTTCTGGCTGTGCACCATATTGAAATCCATTGTATATGTGCTAACTGTTTCTGTGAAATTTTAAATTGCACATGAATTTATATAATTTCCCTCATAAAAATGGCCTAGTCCTCAATGTTCGCCAGCCACAGAGTCTGATGGAAAGCTAATAGAAGGATCTAAATCTGCTTCATTTCTTTGTTCAGCTTCAAATTTGCAGCTAAGTGCAAATAACTATTTTCAATTATGAGGAAAGGGCTAACAGCTGAATGGCTATCAGTCATTGCAGATACTTTGTATCCATATAAAAAGACAAATCATAGTCTTTTAGATATCTGGACAAATTCTGATAGTGTGATTGGTCAAAAGATCCATAAATTAGTCTTGAGGGTGACAAACAGGCAATCTAGTTTGGTTCGTTGAGGGACCTTTTCCTTGGCTGTTGTCTTTCCTGGTTATACATCTAATTTCTGCATTTCTCATGATCCAGCAAAAGATCAAAGTTACCACATGTTTGCTCAAATATACTTTTTTTTTCTTTTTGTGTACTTTACAGTGTACTCTATGTTACAATGACTAAGTCTTGTGAAGAAATGATTAAATTGTAGATGTGTTGCTCAAGTAGGGTTAGCATTTAATATCCACCAGGAATAAAATAAAGAAAAAGGAAATAGAGTTCATAAAATTTCAATGTGGAGATCATTCTTTGGTTCTTCCCTATGAGTAATTGCCATATTTGGTTTTCTATTGTAATATGTAAGTCTAGAAGTGATTTTTGTCCCATTAACTTACTGAACTTCACACTTCTGTAATTATTTGTCAGGTCTATAACTACTACTGTTTTGGTTTTTTTCATATTTGCAATAATAACATGATAGTCATTATGGTGGTTATTCTGGAATAAATCCTGGTTAGAGAAAATTGATAGCCGAGATTAATATGTAGCTTAGCATTCTTCGCTTGTTTCTCATTTAAGCTTAATGACTCTGGTGGTTACATTTGAATATTAATGATGCCCTCTTTGCTACCATTGAGGAACCAAAATTTTTGTTTGATTTTGCAACACTTATGAAATTGCCGCAGCTTGTGCACTAGCCATTAAAGCAGAAAAACTTATCTGTATCACTGATGGCAAGATTCTTGATGAACAAGATCATCCTATTCATTTTATGGCACTTGATGATGAAGATATGTTGATCAGGAAACGCTCCAAGGAAAGTTTAGTAACTGAGAATTATGTCCAGGTTGAAGGTGAAGAATTGATTTGTTCTCTAGGGTGTATTGATTCACATCAAGATAATAAACTCTCCAGGAATGAAAAAGCACATAATAGAAGGCGTAATGCAACATTTCATAACGGTGTTGGGTTTGACAATGAGAATGGTCTATGGTCGGGAAAACAGGGGTTTGCTATTGGGGAAGAAGAACAACCTATTAGGTTAAGTGGTTACCTCTCTGAGTTGGCTGCTGCAGCCTATGTGTGCAGAGTAAGTTCTTGAAGATGTGAATACCTTATTCCTACCATCATTGGTTATGCTTATAGGATATATAAGCCTTTGGAGCCATCTGTTTTACCAAATTATTCTGTTAAATAAAAAAAATGTATCCTCATTGCCCATAGTCCTCTTTTAAAAGCTCTGAACTTCTATAGTCCTTAAAGTAGAAGACACCACATTGGCTAATTAGTGTCTCAAAGTTGAAATCTATCTACCTTCAGTTTCTCCAATCAATTACAGTTTGCCAAAGCATTTCTTAAGTAATTTTGTGTTGGAATTGACTTTGAAAAACTCGTGCAACTCTTTTAAAGCTCTTATATTCAAGCAGATTATTTATCTTTGTAGGGTGGAGTTCAAAGAGCTCACATAATTGATGGTACTCTTGGTGGGTCATTGCTGCTAGAATTATTTACCAGGGATGGTGTGGGGACAATGGTGGCTAGGAGTGTATGCATCCTGCCAATCCCTTTTAGTAACATTTATTGGAAAAACAACATGATAAACCAGAGATTATAGCTTGATTTGAATAGTTCACTTAAAGCTTTGGGTTGATCAAATTCAGTTTGTTCACTAAACATAATTGTTTTAATAAGATTTCCAAGAAACTATGAGCTAGGATAAAAGGCTCAATTTATTGCATTAAGAGACATCTTGCAAATTCAGTAGTTGGGGCCAAGTTGCAATAAAGGGTAGTTAGTAAAGATTTTAGTTTGCAATTTGTGTGCCTTTTCTGTTTCTAAAATCTCAACTTCTGTAGGTAAAATCCAAAAGACAATCTCAACTTCTAAAATCTCAACTTCTAAAGGTTCACTCAAGACAATCTAGAAGCATTTCCAAATACTGGTAATGTTGCATTCTTTGCTGGATCTGAATTGAATATTTATCGGCGTGGTAGTTTTACTTTGTATTCTCACTGGATCTAAATTAACAACTAGGCGACAATGCTTTCTTTCCTGCTTTGACCGGATGTTTCTTTGTCCTATACAAATAGCATTCGTTAAACATTTAAAGTTTTGTCTACTTTATGCATTTTGTTTTGTCTGGTTTAACTTTATGCATTCACACTGGCACAACTCTTGAAGTAACAAAGAATTGAAAACTTTTTGTTATAATAATTGTAGATAGCAGATAGTGAAAACAAACAGTGATGTACGGTGTTTAAATATAACAATAAAAGTTATTGTACATGTGAATCTTTTTGTAGGAGAGCCATGGAATTCATATGACAAGCCATAAACCATATATATCAGTTTAATTGCATTCATTCATGCCTAGCTTCTTTTTTCATGATCATGTGCCTCTATCTGGCTTTGCTTGTAATAGTGTATATGAAGAAACTTAAATAGCGATATGAATAGATATCTTTCAGATTTGGCAAATCTGAAGGAATATCAAGATTAATGAGTTTTTTTGGAGAGCCAATATCAATACTGTCGAGATTTGTTTATTTTAATTTAATTTTATTTACACAAATTAATATATGATTTTTTTGTAGGTGACAGGAATATTGGATTTTGTTCAAGATGTGATGGTTGAAGATTGAAGATGCAACAAAGTTTGGAAGTTTGGTTATGTTTTGTTTTAGGAGAGATTTAATTTTTGCTGGTTCTTTAATTGAATACATTGGGTACATTTGTATTGTGATTAGTGCATAGATATTTTTTGAGGTGACCAATTTGACAGTTTTGTATTGCAAAAAAATTGGCAATTATTGATTAGTACTTTAATTTCAATTTAAAATTTTTATTTATGTTTATGTTAATTAGTTATATGCGTAAATATTTATATCATGAAAATATTGAAAATGGACGAGATATTTATTAATATATGATATTTTTTATGTCACAATAGACCACCAAATTATGTAGATAAAAATATCATTATAAAACTCATACGAAGACATTTCAAAATGTCATAATAAATAACTACTAATGATAATTTTAAATGTCCTTATAGACTAATATAGCAAACATTTATATGTGTCACTATAAATTATATAACGAGGCATTTTAAATTAACTTTATAAACTATTATTAGTGACATTTTTTATTATGACTATAAATAAAATTCAAGACACTTATAATTGTCTTGATAAATAATTTTAAAGGACATATAAATTTGTCATCATTACTATAATAAAACAACATGTATAAATTGTTGATGCAGTCTGGCCCTGATTGTTGTTTTGGTGTTGACATCGATTTTAGTTTAGGTTGATCATGTTGATTATGATTAAGTCCTGATCGGGGATCAGGCGTGGTATGAAAAATCCTAGTCTGGAGGGCTAGGTGATGGAAAATCCTAACCTGGAGGGTTAGGTGTTGAAAATCCTAGTCTGGGAGGCTAGGTATTTGGAAAAGTCCTAGCTTGGAGGGCTAGGTGTTGGAAAAGTCCTAGCTTGGAGGGCTAGGTGAAAAGTCCTAACTTGGAGGGTTAGGTGCAAATTCCCATCTTAGAGAATTAGGTGAAAAAGTCCTGGCTTGGAGGGTCAGGTGCCTAGCTTGGAGGGCTAGGTTGGATGATGTTCTAACTCGGAAGGGTTGGGTGAAAAGTCCTAGCTTGGAGGGCTAGGTGAAAAGTCCTAACTTGGGGCTAGGGAAGTCCTAACGGGGTAGGCAAATTCCCAACTTGGAGAGTTAGATGGAAAATCCTTGGCTTGGAGGGCTAAGGTGGATGGAAACTAGCTTGGAGGGCTGAGTTTGAGTCCCTGGATCGGTCTGGTGATCGATCAGGGATTTTGGCATGCTGCTCCTTCGTGGATCGGTCTGGTGACCGATCCAGCAATGACTGATCGGTTGGGTGACCGATCAGGGAGCACACAGTGAGGTTGGGAACCTACTGTGTTGCTCCTGATCGATCTGGTGACCGATCAGGGAGTATGCGTTTCACCCATTGACTGGCTCCTGATCGGTCTGGTGACCGATCAGGGAGCGAGCAGTGAGGTTGAGTTCCCTTGCCTAATTGCTCCTGGTCGGTCTGGTGACCGATCAGGATCACTGTGCAGATCGTTCCGGAGAACGATCAAGTGTCGCAGGTTCCTCTCTATGATCGATCAGGACGGAGCCTGATCAGTCTGGTAAGGTTCTGATCGGTCTGGTGACCGATCAGGAGTCTGGTGACCGATCAGAAGGCTTAGCCTGTGAAACTCAGAAATCGCTCAATATAAGGGTGGATCGGTCCGATGAACGATCCACAACCTGGGATCGGTCTGGTGATCGGTCCAGGAGAATCTCAAGGAAATCGCGATTTCTGATTGAGCGTTGGGGATCGATCAGGACGGAGCCTGATCGGTCTGGAACCAGCCTGATCCGTCTGGTGACCGATCAGGAGGCTCTCTGATCGGTCCGGTGACCGATCACTTTAATTCAAATCGCATTGTCAGACGCTCTGATCGCGTCTGAACACAACCGATTCGCTGCCACTTTCCTCTGATATTTGATATGCTGCTTGATTTACTGCTCTAATACTCTGAGTAAGTTTCAGGTGACAGGGGAGGATTCAAACACTCAAGGAGAAGTCAAAGAGAGCTTTCCTTGGAGCAGGTTTGTCCCTTTCTCCACACAGGTTGCAACGGCTGGATGCAGGACTGAAGTTGCTAACTGAAGCTTGGCTGAGGGAGCTCAGGAAGTTCAGTTAGGGTTCAGTGTAGCTGGCGCGTTGGCAGTGAGGCAGCTGGAGGCTGCTGGAGATGAGATCATCTGTTGCTTAGCGGAGAAACAAAAAGGAACGAGAGTGGTAGTGTTCAGTAATTGATTGATTGATCGAACGATTTGATCCTTGTGCTCTTGAGTTCCTGCGTTTTAGTTCTCCACATCAAGCTTGCTGATCTTGAGTTCTTCAATCATTCTGAGCAAGCTATTGAGAAGCAATCATCATACTTGAGCACTTGAAGGAGAAGACAAGAGGCTTGGAGTCCGACAGTGGGAAGACACGGAGAAGGGTTCTTGCGTGAGATCGCCACTGGGTGGAGCTCAGGGAAGCTTGCTGTGTTTTTGTCCTTGCTAAGTGTTTGAGTATGATCCTTCTTGTTGTTTCTTTGTGCTCATTCTATATCATTGTTTGAAACACACTGTGGGGAGGTTTCTCCACCGAGAAGGAGGTTGCTTCATATCCGGTAATCACCGGGGCTTGATCTGCCGACGATCAAGGGATCGCCCACCTTAAGGGCACGCCAAGGAGTAGGGGCAAGTTATCCCCGAACCTTGTAAAATCTCCTTGTTAGCGATCTTGCTAATCTTGCTAGTTAGGTTTTGGTTTAAGTTTCTGTAAGTTTTGTTTTCCCATACTTCCGCTGTGCTATTAATAACTTCAAGTGCAGAAATTTGATAACTCTTCAAAGAAGAAGTGATTGGCTATATTCACCCCCCTCTCTAGCCATCTCGTTCCCAACAAGTGGTATCAGAGCTAGGTGCTCTGTTTACGGCTTAACAACCGAGAGTTCTCAACAAGATGGCTTTGAGAGAAGGATTCTCCACCACCCGACCTCCATTCTTTGATGGCGCCGACTTTCAATATTGGAGATCAAAGATGGAATACTACTTGAAGATGGATATCCACACGTGGTTCGTAGTGAAGGAGGGATTCATTCCTCCTAAGGATGATGAAGGCAAAGAACTTGAGTCATGGAGGTGGACTGCCGAACAAACAAGGAAGAGTGAAGCCGACGCGAAGGCGGTTGTCACTCTACAATGTGGCATGAACAAAGACCAACTCATCAAGGTTGGTCCTTTCACAAGTGCAAAGGACTTGTGGAACAAACTCATAGAGCTCCATGAAGGCACCCGAGACTCTAGAATTGCCAAGAGGGACTTGTTCCTCAATCAACTCCAAAATCTCTCCATGAAGGAGAATGAGTCGGTAAGTGAGCTCCATAGCCGGTTCAAGGAAGTCCTTAATGGACTTCATTCAATTGATGAAAAGGTCGAGAATCGCGACCTTGTGAGGTATGTCTTGAAGCATTTCCAAGGAATGCTTTGTGGTCATCCATGGTGGATGCCTACAAAGTATCCAAGGATTTATCTATTGTAAAATTAGATGATTTATTTTGTGAGATGGAATTGCATGAAATGGCTAACAAAGGCCCCAAGGAGAAGGGGATTGCCTAGTTGCAGGGGACCGGACCACTAAGGAAGAAGGAGAAGGGAGAAGGAGGTCTCATCATCTTCATCTTCTTCCGAATCCGAATCCAATTCCGAGGAGGATGGCAGTGGCTCTTCTTCATCCGAAATGGCCAACTTTGTGAGGAGGATGATGCGAAGAGACCGACGTTTCAAAAGTAGAGGTAACACTAGTGAATCCAAACTTGATAAGAATAATGCATCTTGCTTTGAGTGTGGCAGGAAAGGCATTTTAAGAATGAGTGTCCTAAGCTTAAGAAGAAGGAGGAGAAATCCAAAAAGAAAAGAAGAGAGATCCAAGAAGAAGAAGAAAGCTTTGAAGGCTTCTTGGATGAGTCATCCTCTAGTTCATCCGATGATGAAAAGGAGGAGAAAGAGCACAAGGCAAGTGGCTCTCATGGCTCTTGGAGAGGAGAGCAGTGGTGAATCTTCAAGCTCCGCAAACACGGCTTCATCATCTTCGGATGATGAAAAGGTAACTTCTCCCGAGCTTGAAAAATGTTATAGAGCAATTGCATGTTTAACTAGTATGCTTAAGAAATCCAAAAACCAAAGTTAAAGCATTGCATTAGAAATTGATCAATTGAAAGCTCTAGGGATGATAACATTGATGACTTGCATGTTGAATTACTAGAAGATGAAATTAAATCTTTGAAACATGAGATTGTAA
>JAGFNQ010004011.1:200901-254243 GCA_024364735.1 Boesenbergia rotunda | reverse complement strand
CCTTTCAAAGTTTTCAACTTGAGTGGGGAGTTCCCTTCCTGAACCTTCTCGGTTGAGGGTTTAGAGTCAGCTCCCTCTTTCAGGAGTTTTACTTCCTGTCGGAGGGATTCGACCCGGAGTTTGGCTTTTGGCCAAATCACGAGAAAGAAAAGAAATCAATTCAGTTAACTGTAATCTATTAAAACCAGTTACCTTAATTTCTCCGTCTTCTGTGAAGGTCAGCTCGCCGTCCTCTTGTTCTGATTCTGACTCTGTCTCGACTTTATCTGAGGCGGTCAGAGCTAGGAGGTTGGACTGGGGTGCCTCTTCTTCTTCTTCTGAGGAAGACTCGTCCCAGGTTGCTTGCAGTGCCTTCTTTCTTCTCGGCTTTTTCGTCTCCTTTAGGTTAGGGCACTCTGACTTGTAGTGGCCCTTTTTCTTGCACTCGTAGCAGGTCACATTTGGCTTGTTTGCTGGTTCAGTTGGTTCGTCCTTTCTTTCGGCCGGTTTTTCGTTTGTTGGTTCGGTTCTTCAGCTCCTTGTAGTAGCTTCGAGCGAGCCGGACCAGTTTAGTTTGATCTCCTTCTTCATCTTCTGAGTCTGTGTCAGACTGGGGTTCAGGTTCAGTTTTCTTCTTCGTTGTCTTTAGATTTTTACCTGCAATGAAAGCGATACCTTTTTCGACCGAATTGGTGTTAGTCTGTTCGTGCAGTTCTAGTTCAGAAAATAATTCATCTAGTTTTATTTTAGAAAGATCTCTAGAGACCTTGTATGCATCTACCATAGATGCCCACAAGGTGTTTCTAGGAAAGGCGTTTAGAGTATACCTTATTAGGTCACGGTTTTCAACCTCTTGACCTATTGAGTGAAGACCGTTCATTACCTCCTGGATTCGTGCGTGGAGCTGGGCTGCTGTTTCGTTGTCGGCCATCTTGATAGTGTAGAGTTTATTCAGTAGCAGATCCCTTTTGCTGATCCTGGTGTCCGAAGTCCCTTCGTGCAGCTCGATCAGTTTTGTCCATAGCTCTTTTGCACTGTTGAAGGGGCCCACTCGGTTCAGTTCTTCCTTTGTCAGCCCGCATTGTAGGGTTTGCGTCGCTTTTGCGTCGGCTTCTATCTTGCGCTTTAGAGTGTTGTCCCACTCCGAGTAGCTTTGTGGAAGTCCTTCTGCATTTCGGGGGATCTCCAGACCGGACTGGATAATAATCCACATGTCCACCTGAGTTTCCAGGTGGACCTCCATGCGACTTTTCCAGTAGGAAAAGTCTTCTCCACTGAAGAGTGGAGGTCTAGCGGTGCTGAATCCCTCTTGCATAGACATTTGTTCTGTAAAAGGAAATTTTACAAAAAAAAGTGTCCCAAGACTTGGTCTTGGATTAGCAGTGCGGGATAAAGATAATTAAAAAGATTAATTAAATTCGAAAAGAAAAGAAATAAAATCCGAAAAAACTATTTCAAACTGGTGGTTGCACCAAGTTTGAATTCCCCGCTCTGATACCACTTGTTGGATCGAGAAGCCCGATAGAGGGGGGGGTGAATATCGGAAAACTTTCGGATTCGTATAAGAATAGGTACGCAGCGGAAATTAACGAAAAGACACAGAGACGCAATCGATTTACTTGGTTCGGAGCCTGTGTCGACTCCTACTCCAAGGCCCACGGTCGTTGACCGTTTACTTTGGGCAATTCTATATTTGGCGCAAATAAGTTACACAATATGATTTACAAAATCAAGTGCAATAAAATATTAAAGAAATACGCTCTTCTTTTTACCGACGTCCGGAGTAGGTCGACTCTTTCGGGGCAGCAGGACGTCGTCGGCTCGAGGTGAAGCGTTTCCGGAGCAAGGCGCGAGCGTAGAAGAACTTTGAGGCGTTGGAAGAATTGATGTCTTGAAGCCTTGGTCGAAGGTCCCTTATATAGGGCCTGGGGGCGCCCGGGATGTCGGGGGTGCCCCCCACATGGCCTTCGATCCGCCAAAGTCTCGGTCGCGTCTGATCCTCTGGATCCGCTTTGACCGGGGCGCCCGCAGCGCTCGGGGCGCCCGGATTGACCGGGTCAAACTCTATCCTTTGGCTTTGCTTGGCTTCGAGGGGTTCGGGTTCGATGTATGCGCATGGGGGCGCCCGCAGCGCAGGGGGCGCCCGGGAGCAGCGGGGGCGCCCGGAAGCACGGGGGCGCCCGCAGCTTGTACTGTCGAAGCGCACTTTTTGATTGTGTGTTTGGTGTTCACCTTGGTGGCGCCCGGGACGCTCCGGGCGCCCTGGTCAGCAGTTGCCTCACTCCTTTGAGGCACTCTGAGCTGCAGACTCACGTTCCTTCGGTCCTGCATCCAGGGTTAGTCCAAAACATAATAACATAATAAATTATCAGATTTATACAGCCTTAGCTGTCTTGGTTCTGACTTTGGTCTCCAAAATGGAGCCCTAGGTCGAACCGACGCCTACTGTTCCCTCGACGGGGAACGCGTCCTCACCTACTCCTCTCGGGAGAATTTACCTGATGCCAACCGTTCCTTTGGTTGGACTTTTGCCTGACGGTCCTTTGTCAGGTTTTGTAAACTGGCAGTCCTTCGCCAGTTGCCTAGCAGTCCTTTGCTAGGGCTTCGGTCCCAGACTGTCCTTCGCCTGGAGCCTAGTAGTCCTTCGCTAGGACTTTCTTTCCTGGCATTCCTTTGCCAGTGCCTAGCAATTCTTCGCTAGGGCTTTTCTTGCACACTTGATTAACTTGTTAGAAAATAAGAAAGACTTAACTTTTGACCTATGTTGCCATTATCAAAACACAGGTTTGACTTAGGTGCATTCTGCACCAACAGATTCTATGCTTGATATGCTGTGCTAATGCTCTGATTAAGTGTGCAGGTGACAGAGATGGATTCAAACACTCAAGGAGAGTCAATGGAAGTCTTTCCTTGGAGCAGGTTTGTCCATTTGCCATCTCAGGTTGCAACGGCTTGAGCTGCTGACTAGAGCTTGGCTGAGGGAAGCTCAGGGAGTCCAGGGAGAGCTCAGTGGTAGCTGACGTTGGCAGGTGAGCAGTTGGAGGCTGCAGTGAGATGGCTGTGACCTGAGATTAGCAGAGGAGACTTAAGTGTTGGGTGGCAAACAAGTCTCAACAACGCTACAGCTTGTGTTCTTGCGACATCTTGTGTGCTGCTTGTGCGATCTGTTGTTCCATCATCTTGAGCAAGCAACTGTGATCCTTGAAGCAACCTTCTGTTACTTGGGCACTTGGGAGAAGAGAAACAAGAAGCTTGAGTCCATCAGTGAGAAGACACGAAGAGGAGAGTCTTGCGTGAGATCTGCGCTGGGTGGAGCTCAGAGAAGTTTGCTTGTGTTCTTGTGGTTCGAGGTGCTAAGTAAGATCCTTCTTGTGTTTCCTATACTCTATACTTCATCATCTTGAAACGTTGTGGAGAGGTTACTCCACCGAGAAGGAGGTTGCTTACTATCCGGATTTTCCGGGGCTTGATCTGTCGACGATCAAGGGATCGCCCACCTTAAGGGCACGCCAAGGAGTAGGAGCAAGTTATCCCCGAACCTTGTAAATCCTCTTGTTAACGTTTTGCATTTGTGCTTAGCTTAAGGTTTAGTTTTCTGCAACTCTGTTTTGTTTTTGCTTCCGCTGTGCCTAACGTTTAAGTGCAGAAAAATCGATAAGTGCCAAAGTTTAAGTGTCTGGTTACATTCACCCCCCCTTCTCTAGCCATCCAAGTTCCAACAACATTTACTATTGTTCATATTCTGTATCTCCATTGTCGAAGACTGACTTGAGCATTAGAGTGGATAAGCTGGAGCACTCTTGGCTTCCATTCTATCCCTCTACTGGGTTCTTCTACTCCCCATAGTCTCACCAAACGATTTGGTCCTCCCTACAATGCACGACGATGCCTTTCTACAACTCTAATGGCCCAACTCCCTCCAGGTCAAATCAACTTAGTCAACACAAAAGATAATTTGGCCCCATCTTCTTCTGGGTCAAATCAACTTCGTCAACAACAATGATACTTGTGGAGCAATCTAAATGTCCTAAGTTTTGATGTTTAGGCAAAGGTTTAAGTTAGATTTATTATTGTATTTGATATGCATTATGAGTGTGCAGGATAGAGGTATAACAAAGAAAGTTCAAGTGGGATATTGGGAAAGGAAGACCCGACAACAAGGATCAAGGTCAAAGAATGCTCCAAAAAGTAAGCGAGAAGGATGGAGAGACATACGAGGGACGCAAGGTTGATGGAGGAAGCTAGAAGGCTAAGTCTAGATTGGTCGGGCGAGGACGAGTGTAGAGTGATTGTATTCGGGGGTTGAAATCCTAAGTGTTGATGCAGTCTGGCCCTGATTGTTGTTTTGGTGTTGACATCGATTCTAGTTTAGGTTGATCATGTTGATTATGATTAAGTCCTGATCGGGGATCAGGCATGGTATGGAAAATCCTAGTCTGGAGGGCTAGGTGATGGAAAATCCTAACCTGGAGGGTTAGGTGTTGAAAGTCCTAGTCTGGGAGGCTAGGTGTTTGGAAAAGTCCTAGTCTGGGAGGCTAGGTGTTGGAAAAGTCCTAATTCGGAAAGGTTGGGTGAAAAGTCCTAGCTTGGAGGGCTAAGTGAAAAGTCCTAACTTGGAGGGTTAGGTGCAAATTCCCATCCTGGAGAATTAGGTGAAAAAGTCCTGGCTTGGAGGGTCAGGTGCCTAGCATGGAGGGCTAGGTTGGATGATGTTCTAACTCGGAAGGGTTGGGTGAAAAGTCCTAGCTTGGAGGGCTAGGTGAAAAGTCCTAGCTTGGAGGGCTAGGTGAAAAGTCCTAACTTGGAGGGTTAGGTGCAAATTCCCAACTTGGAGAGTTAGATGGAAAATCCTTAGCTTGGAGGGCTAAGGTGGATGGAAACTTAGCTTGGAGGGCTGAGTTTGAGTCCCTGGATCGGTCTGGTGATCGATCAGGGATTTTGGCACGCTGCTCCTTCGTGGATCGGTCTGGTGACCGATCCAGCGATGACTGATCGGTCGGACGACCGATCAGGGAGCACACAGTGAGGTTGGGAACCTACTGTGTTGCTCCTGATCGATCTGGTGACCGATCAGGGAGTATGCGTTTCACCCATTGACTGGCTCCTGATCGATCTGGTGACCGATCAGGGAGCGAGCAGTGAGGTTGAGTTCTCTTGCTGAACTGCTCCTGATTGGTCTGGTGACCGATCAGGATCACTGTGCAGATCGTTCCGGAGAACGATCAAGTGTCGCAGGTTCCTCTCTAAGATCGATCAGGACGAAGCCTGATCGGTCTAGTAAGGTTCTGATCGGTCTGGTGACCGATCAGGA
Source organism: Boesenbergia rotunda (assembly GCA_024364735.1). NCBI lineage: Eukaryota > Viridiplantae > Streptophyta > Magnoliopsida > Zingiberales > Zingiberaceae > Boesenbergia > Boesenbergia rotunda. Next base: position 248,953 of record JAGFNQ010004011.1, on the reverse strand, counting down.
GTCTTCCTGATCGGTCCGGTGACCTATCAGAGGGCTTAGCCTGCGAGACTCAGAAATCGCCCAATATAAAGGTGGATCGGTCTGGTGATCGGTCCAGGGGAATCTCAAAGAAATCGCGATTTCTGATTGAGCGTTGGGGATCGATCAGGACGGAGCCTGATTGGTCTGGAACTAGCCTGATCGGTCTGGTGACCGATCAGGAGGCTCTCTGATCGGTCTGGTGACCGATCACTTTAATTCAAATTGCATTGTCAGACGCTCTGATCGCGTCTGAACACAACCGATTCGCTGCCACTTCTCTCTGATATTTGATATGCTGCTTGATTTACTGCTCTAATACTCTGATTGAGTTTCAGGTGATAGGGGAGGATTCAAACTCTCAAGGAGAAGTCAAAGAGAGCTTTCCTTGGAGCAGGTTTGTCCCTTTCTCCACACAGGTTGCAACGGCTGGATGCAGGACTGAAGCTGCTGACTGAAGCTTGGCTGAGGGAGCTCAGGAAGTTCAGTTAGGGTTCAGTGTAGCTGGCGCGTTGGCAGTGGGGCAGCGGTAGGCTGCTGGAGATGAGATCACCTGTCACTTGGCGGAGAAACAAAAAGGAACGAGAGAAGTTGAGTTGAAGAACAACTTGAGTTTTAGTGCTTCTGAGTTCCTGCGTGACAAGCTTGCTGTTCTTGAGTTCTTCAATCATTCTGAGCAAGCTGTTGAGAAGCAAACATCATACTTGAGCGCTTGAAGGAGAAGACAAGAGGCTTGGAGTCCGACAGTGGGAAGACACAAAGAGGGTTCTTGCGTGAGATCGCCACTGGGTGGAGCTCAGGGAAGCTTGCTGTGTCTTTGTCCTTGCTAAGTGTTTGAGTAAGATCCTTCTTGTTGTTTCTTTGTGCTCATTCTATATCATTGTTTGAAACACACTGTGGGGAGGTTTCTCTACCGAGAAGGAGGTTGCTTCATATCCGGTTTCACCGGGGCTTGATCTGCCGACGATCAAGGGATCGCCCACCTTAAGGGCACACCAAGGAGTAGGGGCAAGTTATCCCCGAACCTTGTAAAATCTCCTTGTTAGCGATCTTGCTAATCTTGCTAGTTAGGTTTTGGTTTAAGTTTCTGCAAGTTTTATTTTCATACTTCCGCTGTGCTACTGATAGTTCAAGTGCAGAAATTTGATAACTCCTCAAAGAAGGAGTAACTGGCTATATTCACCCCCCCCCCTTCTCTAGCCATCTCGTTCCCAACACTAAGTTTAAGGTTTGGGCAGTCGACTACTGCTAGAAGCAATCGACTGGTAGAGATCACAGAAGGATCAGCCGATTAATCTTATGTGCAGTCGACTGATGTCGGTTGAAATTCAAACATTGTGCTGTAACGTTTGAATTCGGGTATAGCAGTCGACTGGTGTTAGCACCAGTCGACTGGTATGACTAGTTCAACAACTGAGTTCCATTTAAGAGAACTCGGGATGGTTGGCTAGGGTTGACGAAATAAAGGTGGTTAACCCCTATTAGTAGTCTACCAAGCTCAAGTATGTGTGTGTAAGGTTGTGGCGAGGTTTTTCCACCAACAAGGAGCTACACGAGTCAGTCAGAGGTTTCCGAGGAGTCATCCACAGACGGATCGGGATCGTCCACCTTACGGACTGTCATGGAGTAGAAGCGTCATCTCTGAACCACGTAAACGATAAGTGTTAGAGGTTTGTTCTTTGTTAGTTTAATTTATTTTGTGTTCTACTATGCGCTAACAAAGTGCAGGGAGAACCGCAATTAGTGAGTGATCGACTATTCACCCCCTCTAGGCAGGACATCAATTCTCAACAGATACCTCACTTGTGGTCCCCGTGGATAGAGGTTCTTTCTACATCTTTCCCAATTATCCTAGAGGAGTAACGCACGTCAGTAGGTTCGTTGACTGGTGGTTTGACCATTTACCATATTTTACCCATAATAAATTGGCAGCGTTTGTAGGAACTCTAAGCTATGATGTTGCGATGGTTAAGAATAGAAGGATTGTTGATAATCATGACTCCGGTAGAGAAAGAAGCTGTGATGAAGAAGCGAGAATCATGTAAGAGAATGTTAATGTCACCAAAAGGACCGAGTTATTCTCTCCCTCAGCAGGATCGAGTCTTATTATATTCTCTCCCTGACTTTACGTGCTTTAGGGCGTCGAGGGATTGAGTTATTCTCTCAGCAAGATTGAGCTATTATCTCTCTTAAAAGGATCGAGTTATTCCCTACTTTAGTCACATTGTGTTATTTTCTCTCTTAGTGAAATCGAGTCTTATTGTATTCTCTCTCCAACTCCACGGACATTTGGGAGTCGAGAAATCAAGCTATTCTCTTAGTGAGATTGAGCTATTTTCTCTCTTAGAAGGATTGAGTTATTCCCTACTTTAGCCGCATCGCGTTATTTTTTTCCTTAGCGAGATTGAGTCTTATTGTATTCTCTCCCCGACTTCGTGGGCATTCAGGAGGTAAGGGATCAAGCTATTCTCTCGATGAGATTCAACTATTTTCTCCCTCAGTAGGATCAAGTTTTATCATATTCTTTGCCCAACTCTAAGGGTATTCGAGAGTCGCGGGATTAAGTTATTCTCTTAGTGGCATCAAGTCTTATTGTAATCTTCCCTCGACTCTATCGGCGTTCGAGAGTCGAGAGAATGAGTTATTCTCTTAGCGGGATTAGGTCATTCTCTCCATCAGCAGGATCACGATATTATCTCTCTCATCAGGATGAATATTATTCATTTCTACCTGACTCTATGGATACTTGAGAGTCGAGAGTTCAAGATATTATCTCTATGATAGTGGCAGGCTCATCTCAAAATTGCGTATAAGGTTCGAGTGCATATAGTTCTATCTTTGAAATATGAATTGTTGCTCTTCTTCATAGATTTACTTGAAGGTGCTTTGCCTCTCTCAACTTGGACATAATCGGGATCGAGCTCATATACACTGGTAGGTCTCTCCAGAGCACGAAGTTTTTGATGGTGTAGGAAGCATCAGTCAAGAGCAATCAACCTATAGAGTTTCAATATTTGATAATATACTAAGGTTTGGTCAGTTTGACCATAATCCAAATAGGAGTTGATATTTGGATGAGAAAAATCTAGTCAAAATTAGATGACTAGTAAAAGAAGTCCTGGCCAAGGGTTGGGAAACGAAGTCCTGGTCGAGGATTGAGCACTAAGTCATGGTTGAGGATCGATCACCGAAGTCCTGGTCGAGGATCGGACACTAAGACCTAGTCGAGGGTTGGGCACTAAGTCCTGGTCGAGGATCCGACAACGAAATCCTAAAGAGTGAAGCTGGGTCCTAGTGAGTGAAGCTCGGTGATGGAAGTCTTGGTGAGTGAAGTTGGGCAACGAAATCCTGGTGAGTGAAGCTGGGACTAAGAGAGTGAAGCTGGGTTCTAGTGAGTGAAGCTAGGTGATGAACCCCTAAGGAGTGTACCTTAGGTAGTAAAGTCTTGGGGGTTTGACTCCAAATAAAGTCTAGTACGTCAAGTAGACTTACAGAATTTAGGCTTAAGTTGTATGTTTGTTTATTGTATGCTTGTCTTACAGGAACCTGGAACTAGAGGCAAGATTGGGAGAGCAAAAGCAAACGGATGGAAGGTTATGACCTGAAGGCGCTTGGATGGTCCAGGCGCCTGGAAGGTCTTAGGCGCCTGGGATGTTCCCAGGTGCCTAGGACCCCACGACTCATCCTCGAAGATTAGTTACGGTGAATGCAGATCGGATAACTGTTAGTGATATGAGAAAAATGTCCAAAGGCAATCGCCTTATGATTGTAATCGCCATATACACCACAGCATAATGGTGTATCTGAGAGGCGTAACCGAACCTTGATGGACATGGTTAGATCTATGATGAATCATGCAACTCTTCCAAAATCCTTTTGGGGCTATGCGCTTAAGACAGCTGTTTACTTGCTAAACAGAGTCCCGACCAAGGTAGTCTCTACTACTCCATATGAGACGTGGAATAGTAAGAAACATCATTTATCTCACCTAAAGATATGGGGTTGTCCTGCTTATGTAAAGCGGACTGTATCAGACAAATTGGATGCTAAGTCTGATAAATGTCTATTTATTGGATACCCTAAGGAAACGAAGGGTTACCAATTCTATCATCCCTTGGAACAAAAGGTGTTTGTTTCAAGGCATGCTGTATTTCTAAAAAAGAATTTCTTTTACAAGAAAACAGTGGGAGTAGCATTGAACTTGAAGAAGTTCAAGAAACTCCAATAGATATTACAGAGACACCTAGTCTAGACCCACAACCAATAACTCATAATGATGAGCTATCAGTTGAACCTAAAACAACACCACTTCTTCGTATGTCTGATAGGACACGTAATATTCCAGAGAGATACGGATTTCTCATAAGTGAATCGAACGACGTGTTACTCATTAACGATGACGAATCTATCAGTTATGAAGATGTTCTGAAAAATTCAGAAAGGGATAAATGGCTTGAAGCCATGAAGTCGGAAATGGATTTCATGTACGAAAATCAAGTATGGGACTTGGTTAACCCACCTGAAGGGATTAAGCCCATAGGGTGCAAGTGGGTTTTCAAGAAGAAAACCGACACGGAACGTAATGTTGTTACCTTTAAGGCTAGATTAGTGGCAAAAGGATATCGTCAGAAATAAGGAATTGATTATGACGAAACCTATTCGCCAGTAGCTATGCTTAAATCCATTCGGATGCTCCTGGTCATAGCAGCTCATTATGATTATGAGATATGGCAAATGGATGTGAAAACAGCTTTCCTTAATGGAAACCTGCTTGAGGATGTATACATGATACAACCTGAAGGTTTCACATCGGTCAATAAAACCAAAGTATGCAAGCTTCAACGATCCATATATGGATTAAGCAAGCATCCAGGAGCTGGAACATCCGTTTTAATGAGACAATCAAAGAGTTTGATTTCTCACAAAATCATGATGAACCTTGTGTGTATAAGAAGGTTAGTGAGAGTGCAGTCGTATTCCTAGTGTTATATGTCGATGACATATTACTTATAGGAAACGATATATCAGTCTTACAGTCAGTTAAAATTTGGTTGTCCAAAACTTTCTCTATGAAAGACCTGGGAGAAGCAACCTATATCCTTGTGAATCTATAGAGATAGATCAAAACGATTACTTGGTCTTTTGCAGTCTACATATATAGACCGAGTGCTAGAAAGGTTTAGCATGTCGAAATCCAAGAAAGGTTACCTTCCCATCAGGCATGGGATCAACCTTTCGAAGTCTATGTGTCCGCGCACAGAAGGCGAGAGGATTTGCATGAATAAGATTCCTTATGCATCCGCCATAGGATCTATCATGTATGCTATGTTATGTACTAGGCCCGATGTATCGTATGCTCTGAGCGTCACAAGCAGATACCAGTCTGATCCAGGAATGGATCATTGGGCGGCTGTCAAGACAATCCTCAAGTACTTAAGAAGAACTAAGGATGTGTTCCTAATATATGGAGAAGGTGATATGGTAATACGTGGGTATACAGATGCCAGTTTCCAGACAGATAAGGATGACTCCAAATCTCAGTCTGGATACGTATTTATTTTGAATAGAGGCGCAATAAGTTGGAAGAGTTCCAAGCAAGACACCGTAGCGGATTCTACAACGGAAGTGGAATACATTGCAGCTTCGGAAGCAGCAAAGGAAGCAGTCTGGTTCAAGAAGTTTGTCTCAGAACTTGATGTGGTTCCAACCATTGATGAAGCAATACCGGTTTACTGCGACAACAATGGAGCTATTGCATAAGCGAAGGAACCAAGGTCTCATAAGTGATCCAAACATGTGCTTCGCCGCTATCATCTGATCAGAGAGATTATAAGTAGGAATGATATACAAATTGAGAAAATTCCCACTGAAAGAAATTTAGCGGATCCTTTAACTAAGGCCTTGCCTCAAAGCAAGTTTGAGGGTCATGTTAGAGCCTGTGGTATTGGATACCGTAGTGATTGGCATTAGGCCAAGTGGGAGTTTGTTAGTGATATGAGAAAAATATCCTAAGGCAATCGCCTTATGATTGTAATCATTTATTTTAATAAATGAATATTCACTATTTGAGTATACATGTTTATGTATTTGATTGAGATCTTAAACTCATTTACTGAATGCCCGCAATACAATTCACAGCATGAGAGAATTTATGATGAATTCACAACTAGTGATTATCTCTACATGTGCAATTGTGAAGTATTGAAATTGTCCCTAGTCGATGAATTGATAAATACGGACACTATCAATTCTGTTGAGACTAGCATGGGTTATTCTCTAATCAGCTGATTCTCACTGGCTGATGACATTGGGATGTCCGGAGATAAACATGAATGCTAGTTAAGGGAACTAGTTCATTGGAGTGACTGGCTGTAAAACTTCATATGGTAGTCTACATATAGATATGTCAATGAAGTTCTTACTGCAGCTTAAGTGCGATGTTCCTTTGACTTACGGTGTTTATGTCATCTTGGTCATGGAGACTTATACTTTGACATCTTAAGCAAGCATCTCCAAGGAGGTGTGGACCCAGGATGATTGGGTATAAGCCGAAGTGCCCGAAGATGTTTGAACAACCTACAAAGGATTCACCACTCCTTGCGAGGAGATGTATACCCAAGGCCTATCGTCGGATTGTTACTCGAAGCCTCTGGCCAGAGCATGACATGTTAAGAGTATGAATCTCTTAAATACATGAGAGTAATTAGAATCCGTAGGACGAGAAAACGTTACTTGGGCTAGGTGTGACGTAGTCAGCCTAGTGGGGACTGACACACATAGACCATGTCCTGAACCAAGTGGGTATAAGATGGTGAAGGGAATGGGGCACGATTTATTATAGCTGCTGAAGGGTTTCAGAATTATTTCTGAGGTCAACCGTTGATCTTTCAATTAATTGGGGATCATGATGTACTACTAGGTGTCACTCATGATCGTTCTATAATTGATTAATTATAGACGGCCAACATAAATCGAAAGCCTATTTAGTCACACGCACTACGAGTAATCCAAGGGATTTAAAATGAGTTGAAAATTGGATTTTCCAATCAAGAGAGATCAGGTTTGGTTAAGCCAAACGATAAGTCGAATTTGAATTTTTCAGAGATGCATTGGAAGCGTAAAATGGCTAAGTCTTTTGAAGACTTAATAGATGAATTAAATAAGTTTAATTCATTGGGGGCGTGGCTTGGATGGGCCGGCCAAAGAGGGTCTCCATCCTCTTTGCTTGGCCGGCCACAACAAAGGGAGAGAACTAAGTTTTTGGTTTAATTTATAAAATAAACCAAGTGTGGTTTGTTTTATAAAATTATGGATGATATAAATTTTTATATAATAAACCAAGGTTTGGTTTATTTTTTCATGGAAATTAAAATGAACCATGGATTGGTTTATTTTATTTTATAAAATCAATCATGAATTGATTTACCATGATATGAAAATTTATTCCATAAGAAAAAAGGAGACTTGGTCGATTTTATCATGAATTAAAATATGATAAAACTTGGCATGATGGAATAAGTCTCTTTTTTGAGAGGCTTGATGTTTAAGAGACCACTATATAAAGGACGCAACGCAAGGCTTGGAAAATAATCGAAGTATTCTTGCCTGGGCTCTCTCCCTCTCCTCCCTTCTTCCTCTTGGTCGGCCACAAGGATCTTCTCCCTTCTTCCTGCCGTGAGCACAAGGAGAAGCACCGAGGCGACGAAGTTCTTCCGTTGGGATGATCTTCCTCTCGAGCCATCATCACCTTGGGATTGGGCGCAAGTCATCTTTCTCCTTCTCGCCGGAATTGTGATTCCGGCCAACCTTGGTAGTGAGTTTTTCGATGTGATTACTTCTCTCTTGGTTTTTCTTGTCGCGTTCTCGGAGAATCTAGTAGTTCTCGAGAACACGAAACTCGTGGCTTTGCGAAGTCATCCCGAAGATACTAGGCATGGACGCGAATAGAGGCGGAGCTTCCAAGGGACGCTTACGGTTGGATCTCGTCCCTTCTTCGAGTTACGCGAGGTAATACGTAAATTAGTTTATGTTTCTGTAAAATTATAAATATATGATCATGTCTACATAAGATAAAGTTGCATGCTTAGATATGTGGTTAAATAATTTGAGAAATTATTTATGTTAAACCTTCCGCTGCACGTAATTAATTTTAAAATTATGAACCCGCATCCATGTCAACATGCACCCGGTCCCAACAATAACACCAAGGTTGGGGCGCCCAGGATAGCATGCAGGTGCCCATATGACCATTATATAAGGGACTTTGAGGAGAGCAATCAAAAGCACTTATTCTTCATCCTACTACTTCGAAACTTCATACAAGAGGCTACAAGGCAAAGCTCTGCGACCAAAAAGGCTCCAGAAGGAGTGTATTGTGCTCAGGACTTCTAGATTAACTACATTCGTTATTTTGGTTTGCATTATTACAAGTTATACTTATTGTTTTTCTCCATTTGTGCTTGTAATTATCAAATTGTAAGACGGGTTTCTCCGCCTCCGAAAGACTTCTAGGAAGGAGACCATTAGTTGACTCACACTGAGTGCATAGACCTTAGATGTATTAACCCTGGGGGTTGGGAACCAAGTAAATCCAGCGTGTCCTGTGTTATGTTTGTTTATTATTTCCACTGCTACTAACGACTATGATAGAATGAACGAACGAACACAAAAAAAGTGAACGGTAAATATTCACCTCCCTCTATCAATGCACAAGATCCTATAATTATCTATGTCGGTAAGTGTCTCCCCGACTCTGCAAGAATTTGGGAGTTGTAGATCAAGCGCGATGTTGTTTATACTGCCTCTCTCCGACTCTGCAGACACTTGGAAGTCATAGATCGAGCACAATGTTATCTATATTGGTAAGCCTCCCCTAATAATAATGTTATCTATGCCGGTAAGCCTCCCTTGAGCATTATGATATCGGTAAGCCTCTCCCCAGCTCCATGGACACTTGGGAGTCGTGGATCGAGCATGATGTTATCTGTATCGGTAAGTCTCCCTAGAGCACGATGTTAGCTATACCGGCAAGCATCTCCTGAGCACGATGTTATATACACCGATAAGTCTCCCAAGACCACGATGTCGTTAAGTCTCTCCCTGACTTTGCGGACACTAGGGAGTCATAGATTGAGCACGATATTATCTATACCGATAAGCCTCCCCTGAGTATGATGTTGGTAAGTCTTTCCCCAATCGTGGACAGTTGGGAGTGGCGGATCGAGCATGATAAGATGTCGGTCTACTTTATGTCTCAGTGGCATACCGTCTCAACCATAGACTCATTTTTAGTCTTAGCGTTAGACCGTCCCGACCACAAACTCATTCTTAGTCTTAGCGCTAGACCATCCCGACCACAGACTCATTCTTAGTCTCAGCGCTAGACTGTTTCGGTAACAGAATCTATGTCTTAGCGCTAGACTATCCTGGCCACAAACTCTCTACGTCTTAGTGTCAAACCTGTTAGGATGTATACTAAAAGTCTTGCTTTTATATAGACATCTTCATTTTGAAATGAGAATCACATGATCACTGTTTGCATATTTATGTGCATATTGTCTAATACATTACATTGTAGATAACATAGTGTGTGGTGTCACACAGAAGATCATGTTATCAGTCCCTTGTAGAGTATAAGTAGAGGCCCACAACCGAGATGGATTTGGACAAACCATCGGGATAGTTGTAGTGTAATTTGGTGTTGATTTATCTTGACCATAAAATTACACTAGTGCACTTTATGTGTATTGAGCAGGACCGACATAGAGGTGATTCAATTTATACTGACTTTATAATTGAATCAGACCACAGTTATTATGGAGTACATGCTCTTAATCTCGATATAATAACGGACACATGTACTTAATATTTATTTCTTTAATTTACCAATAGGCGAGATTTATGTGTTAAATCGATAAGCCTGGTAAGGTGGGAAATAATATTATTTACATGGTATGTCATTGATTATAGAAGGAAACCATGTTCTGATGAGTCGGGTTAATGATGTCCCCTTGAGGAGCTCATAAGGTTCATCATGTTAAATCCTGCAGATGGACTTGGTCCGACATGATGATAAGGTTGAGTGGTAGTACTCAAGGAGTTAGATGTTAATTAATTAAATTATCAGTAATTTAATTAATTAACAGACATTCGATATCTTAAACACGGGGAGATACTTGCACTCATAATAGGTGGAGCCCATATTTAAATATGAGGTTGGTGAGGTAGATCAATGAGGATCTTTTAGTGGAATGGATCTTTATTAATGGATCGGGCCTTGATCCATTGGGTGACTAAGACCCAACTCCTCCTCATGGCCCCTATTGTAGCCCTATATATACCCATGGAGTCATGAGACCAAAGGATCCAATTCATCCAACACAAGAGAACCCTAAGTCTCTCCTCTCTTCCTCTTCCTCTCCCTTATCTCTCCTAGGTCACCCGGCGGTAGGAAGAAAGGAAGGAACTCTCCTTCTTTTCTTCTCATCTTCTTCCCTACTTCTTGGCCGGTGATCAAAAGGACAAGGAGGAGTCCTTCTCTTCCTTTTGTAGTGTGCGACAATAAGAAGGCGAAGAAGAAGTGGCCGGTTGTGGAGGAGAAAGAGCTTCTTGGTGGTGTTGGCGCCGCAAGCAAGAAGAAGGGAGAAGAAGCGGTCGGCTAGGGTTGGTGAAGGAGAGATATCTTCTTCCTCTTCCTCTTCTCCTCTTGGTCGGCACATCCTTGGAGCAAGGAAGAGGGCTGGAGGCTTGAGGTGAAGGAGGTGTGGGCCGGCAGCACTAGGTAATGGAAGGAGGAGATCTTTCCTTATTTGTGGTCGGCGCAAGCAAGAGGTTGGATGGGTTCCTTGGTGACTTCGGTTCTTGGTAGATCGTCGCCCACACAACGTCCAAGAAAGGTGAGGTCATACAATAGAAGATCGCGAGGTAAACGGGAAGGTATATCATCTCTCATGGCTCCTTTGATCTTGTTTATTATTGTATGCTAATTGTTGATTATTGTTCATCATTTTAGGTTGATAATAATCTTGGACCCCGATGATAAACACAAAAATCGGCGATCCACTCATCGTCTATTCCGCGGCTAATCGGTTGGACGAGATTGATCGCTAAAACAACACGTTTGTTCAAGCGGTCGCTCGAATCGGTTAGTATGATGATGAGATGGTCGTTTGGGAGATTGTGTTGGTGCCGGAAGCACCAAGATCAAACCTAGGTTTTGATAATGGCAAAGGGTTCATAAGTTAAGGTAACCTTGTGATCTAATGAAGCTTATTTAAGTGCGCAGGAAAAGTCCTAAGTAAACTAGGCACGAGGTCTTGATTCAAGGAATTGGGCAATAAGTCCTGGTCGCGGACTGGGCACGAAGTCCTAATTCGAGGAATTGGGTAGTAAGTCCTGGCCGAGGGCTGGGCACCGAAGACCTGACCGGGGGTTGGGCAATAAGTCCTGGGAGCGGACTGGGCATGAAGACCTGATCCAGAAGATTGGGCAAAAGTCCAACCGGAGGAGCCGGTTGGCAAAAAGGTAAATTCTCCTGAGAGTAGTAGGCGAGGATGCGTTGTCCGTAGGAGGGAACATTAGGTGTCGGTTCGACCTAGGGTTACATTTTGGAAGCCCAAAGTCAGAACCAAGACAGCTCTGGCTGTTTTCTGGACTTAACTTATACATTGTTTATGTTTTGTAACTAACCCTGGTTGCAGGAACAAAGGTTGAAGTGTTCTGCTTCCCAGGCGCCTGATCATGCAGGCGCCTATGTTGATACAGGCACCCCAGATGAGGGTTTTCCAGCAGTCTCGAAGCAAAGCCTCCATGTCAGCAAAGGAGGCGCCTATGTTGATACAGGCGCCCCAGTCGACTCAGGCGCCCCAGTTGAAGGGATAAGCGCTAGCCAAGTCTGCGGATGAGGATTCACGCAGAAAGAGCCACGTGTCAAGTGCCTCCTTCAACACAGGCGCCCAAGAAGACCTTATATAAAGGGGTTCACCCCCTTACTTCCAGGCACAATTGCTTCCAACGAAAAAGTTCTAGCGCTCTGCTCCAAAAGCTTCATGCTCAAGTCTCGAGTGCCAACGACGACCCGCAACTCCGATCTTCGAATCTTCTCCGGTCGTCAATATTTTTTTAATTAATTATTGTATTTAAATTCTGTATTCGAACTTTAAACTTGTAACTGTTTTGTGAAATATAGAATTGCCCAACGTAAACGGTCAAGGACCGTGGGCCTTGGAGTAGGAGCCGATCTAGACTCCGAACAAAGTAAAAGAAAACCGTGTTAGCCTTGTCGTGAATTTTTCGCTACGTAATTGCTCTTATTTTTAATCCGAAAAGATTTTATCGATATTCACCCCCCTCTATTGATTCTAAACTATCCCACAAGTGGTATCAGAGCGGGCGGCTCAAATCTGGTGCAACCACCGATTGAGTGATTTTTCGGATTTTTTTCGATTTTAAAATATTTTTTTTCATTCGTAATTTTCTCGTTTATCGAAGTTGGTGCAACACCACTCGATTTCTTTATTATTATTTCTTTGCTACCGCACTACTAAGCCAAGACTTAGTCTTGGAACAGAGTTTCTTTTTATACTTTTTTCAGATAATTTTCAATGGTCATACAAGAAGGCTATAGCACCGCCAGACCACCACTCTTCTCAGGAGAAGACTTTCCTATTGGAAGAGTAGGATGGAGGTCCACCTGAAAACTCAGGTGGATATGTGGATTATCATCCAGTCCGGACTGGAGATACGCAAGAACGCACAAGGTGAGGTGCAAGGCTACACAGAGTGGGACAGACCACTCAAGAAGAAAATCGAAGCCGATGCAAAGGCCACACAGACACTACAATGCGGCTTGATGATGGAAGAGTTGAACCACGTCTGACCCTTCAACAGCGCGAAGGAACTTTGGAACAAACTAATTGAACTGCACGAAGGTACGTCAGATACGCGGATCAGCAAAAGGGATCTGCTACTCAACAGACTCTACACAATCAAAATGCACGAAGGCGAATCGGCAGCATAGCTCCATGCAAGAATCCATGAGCTGATGAACGGACTGCATACAATAGGTCACAAGTCAAAAACCGTGACCTAATAAGGTATACTCTGAACTCGTTCCCAAGGAACACACTGTGGGCATCTATGGTAGATGCCTACATGGTGTCTAGGAACCTTTCCGAAATTAAATTAGATGAGTTATTTTCCAAATTAGAATTACACGAGCAAACTAATGCTGCATTGGTCGAGAAGTGCAGGGAAAACGCTAGGAAGATCTCGGAAGAAGAAGCAACCACCAGTACCCAAGTCTGACTCAGATTCGGAGTCTGATGACGATGGAGATAGTCCAAAACTGGTTCGATTGGCTCGTGAATACTACAAGGAGCTCAAGAGTCAAACAAATAAAAAGAAGACTAATCAGAAGAAGGAAGATCCAGCTGAATCCTCAACAAGCCAGAAGAACAAAGGTAACGTAACATGCTACGAGTGCAACAAGAAGGGACATTTCATATCAGAGTACCCTAACCTGAAGGAGAACAAGAAAGCTTGGAAGAAGAAGGCACTTCAAGCCACCTGGGATGAATCGTCCTCGGAAGAAAAAGAAGAAGCTCCGCACTCAAACCTCCTCGCGTTGACCGCCTCGGAAGACATCGACTCTGGAACGGAATTAGAACCGGATGAAGACGTCGACACCGAAAAGCTCTCGATCTCGGAGGACGGACGGATTACGGTAAGAGGTTATCCTGAATCCGAACTTTATGATCTCATTTCATATTTGTCACGTAAGTTGGCGAAAGCCAACATCCTGGTTGAAACCCTCCGACAGGAAGTCAAACTCCTGAAAGAGGAAGTCAACTCGAGTTCCTCAACCGAGTCAGTTCAAGAAGGAAACTTGACTCAAGTTCAAAAGCTTGATGAAGAGAATTCCTCCTTGAAAACTCAAGTCAAGGAATTCAGAGTCGCATTAGAACGATTCACTTGGGGTTCCAAGAATCTTGACATGATTCTTGGAAAACAGAAGTCAGTTCTAAATCGATCCGGACTAGGCTATCAAACCAACTCGCGACAACGGCTTACTATTCCGTATTGAACCAACCTAGAACTCGAGTCCAAACATGGGTCCCAAAGCTAAGTTTGAATAAACAAGTTGGACCAAACCAATATTGGATCCCCAAGGACAAGATTCACATCTTGCCTAACCCTTATCAAGGCTTCAGTCGAGGGGGAGCTAATATAAAAACCATTTTTATACTTAGATGATTTTTTGCTTGAATAATTGCTTGTTTCTTGTTTATTTCATTTTTTTCAATTTTATTATGCTTAGACTTAGGAATGGTTAGTTAAGGACAAAAGACTTACTTGAAACTTGAACAACATAGTATTAGGTGGAGGTGAGATGATAATACGTTAGGGAAGCCCTTCTAAAAAGTCAAGTAGGGTAAGGCGTACCCTACTTGGTCTGTTTAGTCTGGTGGAACTAGCCGAAGCTACCGAACCAAATCCTAAGCTAGTTAGACCAAAATTTCTCAAGAAGTAATTTGAAAATGAATTTTCGGTAAAAGGCTTTGTCAAGGAAAGGGTTGTTGCTCTAATAAGGCTAGGACCAAAGAAGGCTCTGTGCCTCGCTAAGACCTGGAAGCCAATTATCGAAACTCACCTTTAAATTACTATTTGATAAATTTGAATCTAACACAAGTTTTAATTAAATCTTAGATTTAACATTAATTCAAATATAAAAATTAATACATCTCAAAAAACAGATAAAGAAACCTGTTTTTGTCACTTAGAATTGGGTGAGATGTCTAGGACCTAATAATGTAGTTCAACCTAACTCTTCAACATTTTTCAAATTTAATGCTATATTTTTTTCAAAATTAATTCTACACTCAACATTTTTCAAAAATTAAATTCACTTCATTTTTTTTGTTTTGTGTGTCAACTTTGAGAAACTTTAATGATGTCAAGTCTTGAATGTAATTATACTAAGACCTAGGACTTGATAGGTTTAATTATTGATTGGTCAACTCTGGACAACACGAGCGCCCGAGACCCTTACGGGCGCCCCAAGGCTTTTTCGGCTTACGAGGCAGTCAACCCTGCCAAAAGCCTAAACAACCTGAACTCAGGTGCCCGAGACAGACTCAGGTGCCTCAAGTCTATCACGGCGCCCAAGAGACCCTCACAGGCGCCTGTAATGAGCTATATAAACACATTCGCCCAGCCTTCTTCTCCCACACCTCAAACCACTCCTTCCTCATACTCTCCTCACTTCTAAGGCGCCCTAGAGGTTTTCACTCTCCCTCGACTACTCTATTTCGACAATGTCACCCCGGTATGACTTAATTATGCATTTACGGTTGGTTTTACAATTTAATTTCATTAAATAAATACATAGTTTTTCTACTTGTTTAGTAAACGCCAAGTTACGCAAACTGACCCCGGGGCCGAGCCTAGCCTAGACCCTAGGTTTCCCACATTAGCTTTATTCAATAAGTTCTCACACACTATCTATAAACTTATCAAGACACACTATTTAAATAGAAGTTTTTTATCCAGTCTTGTCCTTTAGCTATAGATGTTATTAACTTCTACCAGCTAGACCAACTTGTATATTGTACCAGTCCAATTTACACGACCTTATGTGTTGAATTTATAATAACTTGGTCAAAATTGATGACCTCTGCTATACTACCACTGTATAGACCCTTCTAATCACTATCACACCCACTCTTTTTAGCCGTTTTCTTGGACTATGACCTTCTCAGTCCACATTTTGTTGTTATCCTCCGACAGACCTTCCCTTCGATCCTCCCTATTCACATATCACTCTTGATACTCTCTATTCTTAATTTTTTGGAGAGGAGAGGGACCCCAATATACAGAGATTTCAGTCTGTCGATCTGTGCATACAGTACTACGCTCTATACAGAGTCCTGGTCTACTGCATCCTTCCGTTGATCTCTCGAGATGTTGTAGCTATGCGACCTTTCCACACTTTCCTTCTCTACGCGATGATCCACCACCTGGACATAGACATTGGTCTACGCATGTTCCAGACAATTATTTACGCGTCCAGTATATCCACCCATTCCCGAGTACGCACACCCTACTGTCACGTTCTCACTTCCCTCCTTCATCACCATGGTGCGACATCTTTGTTGGGGAGGTCATCACTATGACCGAGTTTGATGAGATAGGGGCTAGGAATTTTTCTTAGCGGCCATAGACATCTCGGCCACCGGGTTTTTTCGTGGAGATGACGAGGTGCTCGACGCCAGATCGACTCGGACGACGAGGTGGACATCGACGTAGCCGATCTCACCGTCGAGATTGAGGAGCATCTACGAGAGCCTCCACCACTGACTACAAACCAACGCTTGGCTCGGATAGAGACGGAGGTCCACAGTCTCCGAGAGGAGATAGGGGCTCATCACGTCAAGCACATAGACGCCCTTCAGGCTAAACATGATGCAAACCAGGCCTGACACGATGAGATGATGTCTATGTTTCGGTCGTGGCACCCCGGCCATTTTGACCCCCTGGCCCATCATCTTAGAGCAGAGTTGTATTCCTGATGATCTGATTTTCCCTACTTTGTAGGGCTAACTTGTTCCCTTACATTATGCTTCTCACTTGACTTGATCCTTTGGTTGACTTATTGACTATGTTGACTTTCACTACTTCTATCTGCTTGATATTTGACTTAATATTTATCTGCTTCATAATTAACTTATATTTTAGGATTGTGCTTAGTAGAATAGGACTGTTCTAATTTTTTTTCTTAAAAATGTTTTTTTTCAAAAAACTAGTATTTCATGTCTTTCGAAAAATTATTTTTTTTAAGTCTTGAATTTTAAAATTCTTTTCCAACTTAGATTTTTCGAAAAATTTACCCCCTTTTAAAAATAGGATTTTTCTACACAAATGGATTTAGCCTAGGCTTTAACCCTAGAATTGCATGCACCTATAGATCTAGAAGCCAGCATCTCACAAGCACATTAGGACACTTTGATTGATAACCTAAACTGGGTTGAGATGCTTAGGTCTATGCCTTGACTCAAGATGCTTTAAGTCAGTGCATCTAGAGTAGTTGGAGCTATAAATAGAATTGAACAGCAATCAAGTTAAGTGTTCAAGCTTAGAGAATCTAACTTGATCAGATCACTTAACTTGACTAACCCTAGTGAAAGCTGCTGTTATATAATAGTCAGTAAGTAGCTAACTGGGTTAGACAGGATCCGAACAGGTTCAGTTTAATTGGTTTGATCCTTTTTGATGCTTGGATTCACTAGAATTGGTTCAATACGTATTTAAATTTTGGTTTAACTGACTCTGATTAGAAATTGATTCGCAATTGGTGTTCAACCATTTTTTTGATATATGGCAAAGGGGGAGAGATTAAAAGAAGGGTAAAATTTTTTTCATTTTTTTAACAAAAAGAAGGGTAAATTTTTTTCATTTTTGTTAACAAAAAGTAAAGTTAAAAATTTCAAGTGCATGAAAACATTCAAGTGCAAATTTCCAAATTAAGTGCATTAAAACATTCATTTCTTTTTCTTGGAAATTTTTTCCTAAAATACAAAATAATTTTTCTTAAGTGAAATTTGTATTCTAAGTGAAATTTTTTCTAAGCAAAAATTTTTCTAAGTGAATTTTTTTTTTCTAAGTGATTTTTTTTTACAAAATTGTTCTAAGTGCAAAATTTTTCTAAGTGAAATTTTTTTTGTGCAAAATTTTCACTTGAAATTTTCTCCAAGTGAAAATTTTTCTAAGTGCAAAAAGATTTTCAAATGCACAATATATCTTAAAGTACAAACTCTTTTAAGTGTACAAATGTTTTACAAATTTTTTTTGGTACCTTAAACTTTCAAAACTTCAAAAGTTTTGAAAAATACTTGGTTAAAATTTGGTATCACAAAAAGACTTTAACTTGGTTTTCCTCTAACACAAACTTAGCCTGTCTTTGAAAAACTACATATAATTGAAAGCTTCAGGGGGAGAATTTCTATTTTAGGGGGAGCTTAGTAGTTGTTTTTTAAAAAATTGGTTTTCTTAAAAGAGAGGAAAATAAAATTGTTTTTGTTAATATATATATCTGCTTTACATGTTTTAAACTTAACTTTTTGAACCAAGTTGCCATAAATCAAAAAGGAGGAGATTGTTGGTGCCGGAAGCACCAAGATCAAACCTAAGTTTTGATAATGGCAAAGGGTTCATAAGTTAAGGTTACCTTGTGATCTAATGAAGATTATTTAAGTGCGCAGGAAAAGTCCTAGTTAAACTATGCACGAAGTCCTGATTCAAGAAATTGGGCAATAAGTCATGGCCGAGGGCTGGGCACCTAAGTCCTGACATAAGGTTGGGCAATAAGTCCTAGTCGCGGACTGGGCACGAAGTCCTGATTCGAGGAATTGGGCAATAAGTCCTAGCCGAGGGCTGGGCACCGATGACCTAACCGGGGGTTGGGCAATAAGTCCTGGTCGCGGACTGGGCACGAAAATCTGATCCGGAAGATTAGGCAAAAGTCCAACTGGAGGAGCCGGTTGGCAAAAAGGTAAATTCTCCTGAGAGGAGTAGGCAAGGATGCGTTCTCCGTAGGAGGGAACATTAGGCGTCGATTCACCCGAGGGTGCCATTTTGGAAGCCCAAAGTCAGAACAAAGATAGCTCTGGCTGTTTTCTAGACTTAACTTATATATTGTTTGTATTTTGTAACTATCCCTGGTTGCAGGAACAAAGGTTGAAGTGTTCTACTTCCCAGGCGCCTGATCATACAGGCGCCCCAGATGAGGGTTTTCTAGCAGTCTCGAAGCAAAGCCTCCATGTCAGCAAAGGAGGCACCTATGTTGATACAGGCACCCCAGTCGACTCAGGCGCCCCAGTTGAAGGGGTAAGCACTGGCCAAGTCTGCGGATGAGGATTCGCGTAGAAAGGGCCACGTGTCAGGCCCCCCCTTCAACACAGGCGCCCAAGAAGACCTTATATAATGGGGTTCACCCCCTTGCTTCTAGACACAATTGCTTCCAACGAAAAAGTTTAAGTGCTCTGCTCCAAACGCTTCGTGCTTAAATCTCAAGCGCCAACGACAACCCGCGGCTCCAACCTTCGAATCTTCTCCGATCGTCTGTATTTTTTTAATTAATTGTTGTACTTAAATTCTGTATTCGAACTTTGAACTTGTAACTGTTTTGCGAAATATAGAATTTTCCAACATAAATGGTCAAGAACCGTGGGCCTTGGAGTAGGAGCTGATCTAGACTCCGAACCAAGTGAAAGAAAACCGTGTTAGCATTGTTGTGAATTTTTCGCTGCGTAATTGCTCTTATTTTTAATCCAAAAAGATTTTATCGATATTTACCCCCCCCCCCCTCTATCGATTCTAAATGATCCCACAGATTGTTCTCCATTTGGATTAACATTTTAATCCGTGGACATGGAGAGGTTTCCCATGAGTGACCCGGTATCCACAAGGAAACCCAACAACTGGTATCAGAGCCAATGGTTTCCGATTTTGTGTGTTTTGGATTCGGTTATATTTTTGCACTTTATCATATATTTTATTTTGCTGGATAATAGTAGGATGTGCGTAGGCTAACTCTTTGGTTGCAAGCACGAGATCCGACTATTATGGCTAAATATGGTTGTATGTGATTGGTTGTGCATGTATGTAATATTATTTGAATCCTCGGGGTTGACGAGGCTAAATTTGGTATTTAATTTTTGTAATTAATTACGACACTTGTTTAGCCGAGGTTTTTGATTTACTTTCGATCTAGACTTGTTGTACACTCCTTTGTGGAGTATAGGATCGATGGATGTAAATTAAATAGCATTTTATCTCGGCTCGAAGATCCCTTCATGGTGGCTTATGCATGGTAGAGGGAGGAGTGGACGAGGTGGCGACACGACTGAAGGCATATTGAAGACTAAAGCCATAATAGTTGGAAAAATTAGTTTTTTCTTATTTATTGCTTTTAGTTTATATGCTTGTCATGCATGCATATGAAAATTCCTCAATTATAAATAACTAAGTGGGAGAGGGACTCTAAGAGTCTCATGGCCTCAATTACTAATTTGACATGTGATGCGAACAAGCTTGCGCGTTGGCTCTGAGTGCCTTCCTCCATATCGGATGAGCTTATTCTGCGGATCACTAGGTCAGACATGATTATAGGAAATTATTTAGGAGTGTGTGATTTTTCTCATCGGACGACACATAATCCAAGATAATTTTCTTAGTATCGTGTAATGGTAAACACTTAGATGCAATAATAGTATCCTCCCCATCGGAGTCACTGCTATTATTTGTAGGGCCGAAGAGGAACCAACTATTAATTTTATTTGTCAAAAAGTTAGGTTGACAAGATAATAAAATTAATGGGTAAAACCTCCTCTTACAAATGCAGAATTCGTATACGTCCACACTATCATGGCATGCGATATTCTCGGTGTTTTGAGGTGTTGGTTGATTTTAAAATTTATTGTTTGAGGAATCATTATTTTTTAAAATATAAAGTTTGTGATCGTTGTGATTCTTAGGAAATTTCAAAATGGCCTTCAACTCAATAGCTGTAATACTTAAAGAAAATAAACTTACGGGCCCTAATTACATTGATTGGAAACAGAACCTGGACATTGTCCTAACTGCTGAGGAGTACAAATTTGTACTTTTTGAGTTCTGTCCTGAAAAACCTAGCGAGAATTCTGATGAAGAGGAGAAGGAACGCTATAAGAAGTGGATTAAAGCAGATGAGATGGTGCGGTGTTACACTTTGGCTTCTATGTCAAATGTATTGCAACATCAGCATCAGACTTTTTCCACTGCTTATGATATGATGTCCAATCTCAAAGAACTCTTCGGACATCAGAATCGGGCCACTAGGTAGGAGGCAATGAGGAACTTAATGACGACCACCATGATTGAGGGGGCACCCGTGAGGGATCATGTCCTTAAGATGATGGCACATCTCAATGGGATGGAAGGGTTGGTGCAATCGGCCCAAGTTTGATCAGGTAGATCATGAGTTTTGATGTGTGTGTCAATATGATTAAGTTAGGGTTTCATGTTGATCTAATATGTATATGTGAGCGTGTAGGTTTGCAGGATACACATAGACTTAGTTGGACGTCTTCGAGATCGGTGAAGGATGGCATGAGAGACGAGTCGTGGACTTGCATGCATCCGAGGGACAGTGGACAAAGTAGGGACGATGAGCTGAGGGAAGCAGACTTCGAGGCATACGTGAAGGGTGGCATGGGAGACAAGCCACGGGCTTGCATGCATCCGAGGGACGAGAGCCAAAGTCGAAGAGGGCTTGAAGGCAATAGGTCGAGGCTGCTGAAGGAAGAGGCAATTGAGTCGTGAGGATTCGAGTGCTGAGAGAACTATACTCGGGAAGGGAAATCCTAGAGTTCGAGTGCTGAGAGAATTGTACTCGGGAAGGGAAACCTTAGGTGGCAGTCGACTGATGCTTGATCAGTCGACTGAGGTAGAGCACAGAGAGATCAGTCGATTGGTAATGGACCAGTCGACTGATGTAGTCGACTAGGCAGTCGACTGGTGTCGACCAGAATGCGAATCATCAAGGCAGTGACATTTGAATTCGCGAAGACCAGTCAACTGCCCCAGGGGCAGTCGACTGGTAACGGTCAAAACAGGATCGAGCTGTATTTAAGAGAGCTCATGTTTGACTACTTTTCTTTGGCGAAACAAGTTTGGTCAAAGCCTGTTAGCAGCCTACAAGTGCTCAGAGATTGTCCAAGGATTGTGGTGAGATTTCTCCACCCAGAAGGAGCGACAAGAGCTAGCCGGAGGTGTTTCGGGGAATCATCCACCGAAGGATCAGGATCGTCCACCTTATGGACAACCGTGGAGTAGGAGTTTCATCTCCGAACCACGTAAATCGGTGTGTCTTTCTTAGTTGTTAGTTTTAGTTTTTGTTATTCCGCTTGCGCACTAACAACTTGTAGGAAGAAAATCGAAAAGTAGTTATTCACCCCCTCTAGCTAAACGGAAAGGTCCCAACAAGTGGTATCAGAGCGAGATTCGCTCATCTACGGACTAACCGCCGAGAGAGCAAAAAGCTAGAGGAAATGACGATTGAAGAAAGATTGGGGGATGATATTAGTGTCCCACCTCCTTACGACCGTGAGAGTTTCAACTATTGGAGGATGCGGACAAAGACTTGGTTTGGCATGGATTGAGATTGCATGATGGCACTAGAAGAGCCATTCGAAGTTCCAAGAGATAAACACAGGAAAAAGCTTCTACCACGGTATTGGAATAAGGAGCAACAAACCCAATCAAAGGCAAACAAAAGGTGATTTCAATATTATTAATATTTTGCCTAATGATATAATTAGTGGTGTAGGTGAATACAAGAACGCACACAAATTATGGAGCAAGGTATTAGCATTTTATGAAAATCCTACACAAGCCCAAGTAGTAGAAGAGCCTAAGGAAATGAGCTCAATGGTCCAAGAAGACGAGAAGGACCAATCGGATGAGGAAGGAAGCTCAACATCCAAAGAGGAGGAGAAAGAAGAAAAAGATTCATCAATCTCATCAAGTAAAGTGGCACAAGAAAGTAAAAGATCATCCACTTCATCAAGGGAAGAAGAAGAGGTCTCCACTTCAAGGATTGAGGGGGAAGAGAGACCATCCTCAATACCGGAGCAAGAAGAAGTGTCCACCTTCACCAAAGCGAAGTCTAAAGATCACATCATTTGCTTTGGATGCAACAAGAAAGGACACTACAAGGACAAGTGTCCGTTAGGTAAAAAGGAGGTAAACCCTAAACCCAAGTCAATTCCTTTAAAATCTAATATGGGTTGTAGGGAGAAGAAGGAGAAAAAGCACATTAAGTGCTACACGTGTGGTGAACTAGGACACTACCACACCAAATGCTCAAGGAAAGGAGAATTCAAGAAATTGGAGCATTTGAGGGAGTGGGAAAAGGAGGAGAAGAAGAAGAAGAACTCATATCAAAGGGGAGCTACAAGGGTAAGGGAGGTCATCCCTAACTCTAAGCTTTTTCCAAATTCCGCTATGTGTGGTAGAAATAATGAAAATTGTTTACCTTTGCATATTAAAAATAATAATGAGAATTATTTATCTATGCATAACTTTGGTTTTAAATATTGTGATAAGAATAGGGTTAATGTTGTATCTCAAAACCTTAAGGAATTTATGTATCATGATAAACCTAAGATTGTTAGACCTAAGGATCAAGGTATTAATGCAAAGAAAGGGAGACACATGCCTAGACAAATGGGTAGATCTAGAAATATCCAAAATGGACATGATAATGCTAAGGTTAAGAACCTAGAAAGGGAAAATCAAGTCTTGAGGGTAAGACTTGATAAATTAGAGAAAATCCTAAACAGATTCACTAGTGGATCTAAGGGTTTAGGCATGGTGTCGGGTAGTCAAAACCCCAACAATGATAGACTGGGTCTAGGATACCAATCTATTAGATCAAATGCTATTGAAAAGTCATATGCAAGGATGTCATATGACTATAGCAAGGGGAAGGCCAAAAATGGCAAGAGAAAGTCATTTAAAGGAGAGAAGAAGAATTTAACCAAGGACAAGGTGTATAGAGTTATGAAAGTTAGGGTTGTAGGTCAAGAAGTACCGGAGGTACACATGTGTGGCTTTGTCATTATAGATGAGTCACCTAGGGAGGTGACTAAGTCTAAGAGCTCAAGGGGGAGCTCTAGGAGTCAAAATGGGACCCATGGTCAATGGATCTCAAAAGGGTTTCTCCAAAAGGACTAGATGAATTGTGGAATATGCCAAAGGATTTGAGGACAAGTTGTGAGACTTAATCCTAGGGATTTGACATAATTAAAAGTGAGTTTCGTGTAAAATATGACAATGGAGCTATATTGCATAAAAATTAGTTCTTAACATGGGGATGTCATATAAACCAATGCTAAGGATGTATTGAGGTTGGGGATGAGAAGATACATCAAGGAGAGATCAAAACTAGGACTTTAGGTCAAGGTCAAATTGAACCATTTAGATAGTTTTGAGTTTTATGTCAATCTTGGGATTGGTGATAGATACATGGGTAAATGTATTTTTCCCAAGTAGACACGGGTACCACAAGCCTCTCCACAAAATTTGAGAATTTTTGGAGATTTGTGAAATTTCTGGTGCATTTCTGAAGTTGGGTCAGAAATGCTGAAATATCAGATATCAGTTGACTGATGCAGAGGCAGTCGACTGGTCCAATTCGAATCAGAAACTAGGATATTCAATACAGCAGTCGACTGATGCCCCATCAGTCGACTGATATTTCTGTTTAGTACATCAGTCGACTGGCCCTGGGGTAGTCGACTGATGCAGGGAATCTTTAAAAAGAACAACCGCGCGGGGGGCGACTGAACCTAGAGTTTCAGTGCCGCCCCTTGTGATCTCTCTTCTCCCTCGACTTCCCCAACTGCTCTAAGCCTTCCCAAGATCCTGAGATCATATTTCTAGCCTTCCTCCATCTTAGATCCAAGTCTAGGGCGAGAAAAACACCCTCTTTGAGTCAACCTTAATCATTCGCCATCATGCAACGACCGGAGAAATGGTAATGAATCATTTGCTTTATTTTTCTCATTTGGTTCATGATTCATGACTAACTCTTCATTTTGTGCATACATGATGACTTGACATCATCCTCACCTTCCTCCGGCTTATCACCGGCAGTCTGTTCAGGGTTCCAAACTCAATGGTGGCAACTAAACACGAGGGTTGCGCTCATTGCGGGACTTAACCCAACACCTTACGGCACGAGCTGACGACAGCCATGCATGCATATGGGGGTTGCATTTAGAGCTAGGTCAAAAAGAAGGGGTGGTGAGGGATCATCCCAACAGCAGCCCATAGATCCGGCGGCACCTCGGTTTCGTTCTGAGACTTGCCGACGGGTATTTGAGAATGCTGACTTCATTCTAATGAATTGTAGATATCTCAATCAAACCTACTTCCAGGAGAATACTCCTCATATTATTGAGATAATCACACATTTTGGGCTGGAGAAGTTAGTATATTGTCAACATTATGTCAATTTTGACCTCTGCAAGGAATTTTATGTCAATCTTACATGTATTAATACCAATGACAGGACATATGAGTCTATGGTACAGGGAGTTACCATTCCTTTCACACCTGCATTATTAGGATCATTTTTAGGGTGTAGGATTTCAGATAACCCGTTTACATGTTTTCCCACTGTCACTAAGCCATTGACCTTGCCCAATGTAACCATTAATCAGATTCATCGTCATTATTTCAATAATCCTCGACCTCCTCTAGAGCGCATCTTTATAGCTAAGCGCATGAGTCCAATTAGCAATATTTTGTACAAAATTGTCCTAGACTGCATTCTGTCTATTGTCACCAAGTGGAGGTCAAAGATTCGGCTACCTCACTTGGTGATGATGTATGCTCTAGAGAGGAGACTAGACATTGACATCGCCCGCCATATATTTGCATCTATTGTCTATTTTTCACATGATGTCAATAGAAAGCTCTACATGTCATTCGGTCATATTTTGACTGAATTCTTTCAGTCTAGAGGTATTAGAGTCGTTAGAGGTTATATTCATCAGCTGTCAAAAGACTACGACCAAATAGGTTCTCGACAGCTCTCCTTGGCTGGGATCGAGAGGTGTCAGGGAGTGATGGTCTGGCGACGTCGTCCTGATTCTTCCAGCTCTGATGATGATGAGGAGGCTACTCCTGCTTCTGCGCCTGCTACTGCTCCTGCTGGGATTACAGAGGAGTGGTTCTCCCGACTAGAGGCGGAGGTACATGGACTCAGGGAGGACTTCCAGAGCTTTCAGGGGGAGGTTCACGATCTCCGGGAGCACTTTCAGAGTTTCTAACAGCGACAGGATGACATGTATGACATGATGCAGCGCTGGAACCTTATGTCTCAAGCCCCTCCTCCTCCTCCTCCTCCTCCTCCTGGCGATGACATATAGCTTCTACCTAACTTGGCTGAGAGGGTGTTGAGAGTTGTTTAGATTGAGCATGTTTATTATTATCTCTCAAACACCATTTGTGATATTGTACAATTTGAGGATTTCGGGGTTATGGCCCTTGTAGTACTTATTTATGTTTTTATATGCATTTTTAATTCACTTCTTATATTGCTTAAATGAAAGGTTATTCTCTTGATATTATGGTTATATGAAAAATTATAATATATTTTCTATCAAGGGTTTATGGTATAAAGGGGAAGTTTTTATCACTTGTTTTGTCTTGAGAATCTATATGAGAAAAAGGGAGAGTTTTGAAAACATTTCTATGTTTTAAATGGTATAGGATACACTTAGAAAACCTATGGATTCAAACCTAGGATAGAAGATTGATACAAAATGGATTATTTTCAAAGAATTATAATTTTTGTCAAAAAGTCAAGCATACTTAGTATTTTTCCGAAACTATATTTTTCCAGGTTAGAATATGTCATAAGAAATATGCTTGCAAAATTTTAGAATTTTTCGGATTTTATGGAATTTTTTAGGGATTTCTGAATTTTGGCTAGAAAAATTCAGACTACTGCGTATCAGACTGATTTTTCTGTAGGTTTGCTGTTTGCAGGCCCCAGTCGAATGGAAACTGGGCAGTCGACTGGTTTTGCTATTTTTTGATTTCTGGGGGTTATAAGAAATAGAAAGGTGTTCTCATTGATACTAGAGTTAAGGTTGCTTGGGGCAATCTTTTTGATGGTGTCAAAGGGGGAGAACTTGTGGTTTTAAGTTAGGTTTTAACTTAACTTGTGAAGTTAGTGTGTAACTTAACTTATGGTTATGAAAAATTAAAATTATGTGGAGGGCATAGGTTAAGGGGGAGAATACATGTTTATGCTGCTTACTATGCCTTTAATTTTCAATTATTATTGCTGCTTTTGCACCTAACTTAAACATATTGCCACACATCAAAAAGGGGGAGATTATTGATGCAATCGGCCCAAGTTTGATCAGGTAGATCATGGGGTTTGATGTGTGTGTCAATATGATTAAGTTAGGGTTTCATGTTGATCTAATATGTGTATGTAAGTGTGCAGGTTTGCAGGATACACATAGACTTAGTTGGACATTTCGGGATCGGTGAAGGATGGCATGGGAGACAAGTCGTGGACTTGCATACATCCGAGGGACCGTGGACAAAGCAGGGACGATGAGCTGAGGGAAGCAAACTTCGAGGCATACGTGAAGGGTGGCATGGGAGACAAGCCGGGGGCTTGCATGCATCTGAGGGACGAGAGCCAAAGTCGAAGAGGGCTTGAAGGCAACAGGTCAAGGATGCTGAAGGAAGAGTCAACTGAGTCGTAAGGATTCGAGTGCTTAGAGAACTGTACTCGGGAAGGGAAATCCTAGGGTTCGAGTATTGAGAGAATTGTACTCGGGAAGGAAAACCTTAGGTGGCAGTCGATTGATGCTTGATCAGTCGACTGAGGTATAGCACAGAGAGATCAGTCGATTGGCAATGGACCAGTCGACTGATGCAGTCGACTAGTGTCGACCAGAATGCAAATCGTCAAGGCAGTGACATTTGAATTCGCGAAGACCAGTCGACTGCCCCAGGGGTTGTCGACTGGTAACGGTCAAAATAAGATCGAGCTGTATTTAAGAGAGCTCATGTTTGACTACTTTTCTTTGGCGAAACAAGCTTGGTCAAAGCTGTTAGTAGCCTACAAGTGCTCAGAGATTGTCCAAGGATTGTGGCGAGGTTTCTCCACCCACAAGGAGCGACAAGAGCTAGCCGGAAGTGTTCCGGGGAATCATCCACCGAAGGATCGGGATCGTCCACCTTATGGACAGCCGTGGAGTAGGAGTTTCATCTCCGAACCATGTAAATCGGTGTGTCTTTCTTAGTTGTTAGTTTTAGTTTTTGTTATTCCGCTTGCGCACTAACAACTTGTAGGAAGAAGAATCGAAAAGTAGCTATTCACCCCCCTCTAGCTAAACAGAAAGGTCCCAACAGGAAGTCCTTGGAGTGGAGATCGATGGGGAAACCCAGGTCGATATCATTCTCTAGTCACTGCCTAGGAGTTTTGAGCAGTTTCGCCTGAACTACAATATGAACAAACGTACATATTCGTTGCGGAACTTTTGACAGAACTTCAGGTGGCAGAGGGGCCTTTTCATCAAAGTGCTCATGCTTTGGTTGCTCAGAAGGTTTCTACTTCTATGCCAAAAGGCAAGAAGAAGAAGAAACAAGGTGGGGCAAAGAAGGCAGGATCTCAGGGACCTCAGGCTGGCGTGAAGAAGCCAAAAGGAAATACTTTACGTGCTAGCAGACTGGACACTGGAAGGCGAACTATCCCCGTCGTCAGGATAAAGGTATATCTTTTTGTTTAGTTGTTGAAACATGCTTAGCGGTATTATCTACCGGTACCTGGTGAGTAGATACGGGAGTCACTGATCATATCTGCAATTCATTGGAGGGGTTCCAGGAAACCCGACGACTAGTTGAGGGGAGAGATTACCATCTACATGGGAAATGCTACGGAGGTGGCAGCTATTGCAATGGGAGACGTATATTTTTCTTTTGAGAAAAATAAATGTTTGGTTTTGAGAAATTACCTTTATATACCTAGTTTTAGAAAGAACCTTGTTTCGGTTTCTAAAATAATAAAGGATGGGTATTCCATTTCTTTTAATGACAGAGTTGTTATAAAAAGGAATAGGGAGATTATCTATTTTGGTGCGATGGTTGGCAATTTGTATACTCTTGAACCAAAAACTCCCACAATGCAAATAGAAGTAAATAACTCATCATCTAACCATAAGAGAAAAGAACCTTCGAAGATGAACCAAACATATCTTTGGCATCTAAGACTTGGTCATATTAACCTTATTAGGATTCAAAGGTTGATAGCCAATGGGCCCTTGGGTTCATTGGTGGTGGAAGACTTCCCAACCTGTGAATCTTGCTTGGAAGGTAAGATGACCAAGAGGCCTTTCAAGGCCAAGGGGTATAGAGCCAAAGATGTGTTGGAATTGGTTCATTCTGATTTGTGTGGTCCTATGTCTATCCAGGCTAGAGGTGGCTTTGAATATTTCGTCTCTTTTATAGATAATTATTCAAGGTATGGATACATTTACTTGATGCGCCGTAAATCTGAATGTTTTGATAAGTTCAAAGAATTTAAGGCTAATGTGAAGCAACATCAATGTAAAAGTATCAAGACACTACGATCTAATCGTGGTGGTGAGTACCTCTTGGGAGAGTTTGGACTTACTTATCAGAGGCTGGGATTCAATCCCAATTGTCTGCACCCGGTACGCCCCAACAGAACGTTGTACCAGAGTGAAGGAATAGGACTTTTATAGAGATGGTTAGATTGATGATGAGTTACTCCGAGTTGCCAGATTCGTTCTGGAGATATGCTCTAGAAATGGCAGTGTACATACTGAACTTAGTACCATCTAAGTCAGTACCCTCTACTCCCACAGAATTGTTGACTAGGCGAAAGCCTAGTCTGAGACATATTCAGATTTGGGTAATCCAGCACATGTGCTGAAGGGAGATGCTGATTAGTTGGAATCTCGTACAGAAGTACTCTTGTTCGTAGGATATCCTAGAGGAACGAAAGGTGGTTTATTCTATAGTTCTAAAGATCAGAGGGTGATCGTTAGCACGAATGCCCGATTTTTAGATGAAGATTATGTTATGAACCACAAGCCCATGAGTAGAATTATTCTTGAGGAATTAAGAGGGGAAGTTCCGACTTTAGTACCAACGGTACAAGAGGACATACCACAAGTGACTACACCGCGTGTCACAGAAGATACACAGGTGGTACCTCGTCGTAGTGGGAGGATTGTTAAACAACCTAAGAGATTCATGTTCTTGGGAGATTCTTTGGACTTGGTCCCTGGAGAACATGAACCTGATCCCTCGACCTATGACGAGGCACTCCATGATAAAGATGTGGTATCTTGGCAAAGGGCGATGAATTCAGAAATAGAATCTATGAATTCTAATCATGTCTGTGAGCTAGTAGAACCACCCAATGGTGTAAAAGCCATTGGATGCAAGTGGATCTACAAGAGAAATAGAGGATCAGATGGGAAGGTAGAGACCTTCAAAGCTAGGCTTGTTGCGAAAGGGTATACTCAGAAAGAAGGTATCGATTATGAGGAGACGTTTTCGCCGGTAGCCATGCTTAAGTCTATCCAGATTCTCTTATCTATTGCCGCTCATGGATTATGAGGTATGGAAAATGGAAGTCAAGACAGCTTTCATTAATGGAAGTCTTAAGGAAATCATCTATATGAAGCAACCAGAGGGATTTATTGCAAAGGGAAAAGAGCATCTTGTGTGCAAGCTTAATTGATCCATTTATGGATTGAAGCAAGCTTCGCGATCTTGGAACATCCGCTTTGATGAAGTAATTCAGTCATATGGATTTATTCAAAGTCCAGATGAATCATGTGTATATAAGAGATGTGACGGAAACGTAGTGGTGTTTCTTGTACTTTACGTAGATGACGACATTTTGCTCATTGGCAACAATGTCAAGGTGTTGTCAGACGTAAGGGTATGGTTGTCCAATCAGTTCGATATGAAGGACTTAGGAGAAGCGGGACACATTCTTGGGATCAAGGTCATAAGAGATTGCTAGAAAAGGATGTTGTGCGTATCCCAAGCTTCATACATAGACGCTGTCCTGGCTCGTTTTAGCATGGAAAACTCCAAGAAAGGTTTTCTACCTTTCAGGCATGGAGTTCCTCTATCTAAGAAGATGTGTCTGAAAATATCAAAGGAGATAGAGGAAATGAAGGTGGTTCCTTATGCATCGGCTATAGGAAGCCTCATGTATGCTATATTGTGTACGAGACCAAATATCTGCTTTACCGTGGGCATGGTTAGTAGATATCAGAGTAACCCTGGATAGGGACATTGGACTGCGATAAAGCATATACTGAAATACCTGAGACCAACTAGGGACTATATGCTGGTTTACCGGGCAGACCAATTAATCCCTGTGGGTTATACGGATTTAGATTTCCTGTCGGATAGGGACAAGAGTAAGTCTACCTCAGGGTTTGTGTTTACTTTAGGAGGTGGAGCCATAGTTTGGAGGAGTGTTAAGCAGAAATGCGTGGCGGACTCCACCATGGAAGCTGAATATGTGGCAGCCTTAGAGGCAGCCAAGAAAGTGTATAGCTCAGGAACTTCATGATGGATTTGGATGTGATTCCTGGTTTACCCAGATCTATCATAATTTATTGTGATAACAATGGTGCAATTGCAAACTCGAAGGAACCACCAGCCCATAAGGCAAGTAAACACATAGAGCGCAAGTACCACCTGATACGAGAAATCGTAAATCGAGGAGAAGTAGCTGTCGCCAAGATTGTATCGGAGGACAACCTAGCGGATCCTTTCACTAAGGCCCTTCCGCGAGAGCTTTTGATCGGTATGTGCAAGATATGGATGTCAGATGTATGGCATTATGAGGACAACATAGTCTCTTGTATACTAAAAGTCTTGTTTTATATAGACATCTTCATTTTGAAATGGGAATCACATGATCACTATTTACATATTTATTTGCATATTGTCTAATACTTTAGATTGTAGATAACATGGTGTGTGAGAAGATTATGTTATCAGTCTCTTGTAGAGTATAAGTAGAGGCTCACAACCGAGATAGATTTGGACAATCCATCGGGATGGTTGTAGTGTAATTTAGCGTTGGTTTATCTTGACCATAGAATTACACAAGTGCACTTTGTGTGTATTAAGCAAGATCGACACAAAGGTGATTCAATTTATACTGATTTTATAATTAATTAGACCACAGTTATTATGGAGTACATGCTCTTAATCCCGATATAATAACGGGCACATGTACTTAATATTTATTTCTTTAATTTACCAATGAGCGAGATTTATGTGTTAAATTGATAGGCCTGGTAAGTTGGAAAATAATATTATTTATATGGTGTGTCGTTGATTATAGAAGAAAATCGTGTCCTGTTGAGTCGGGTTAATGATGTCCCCTTGAGGAGCTCATAGGTTCATCATGTTAAATCATGCAGGTGGACTTGGTCCGACATGATGATAAGGTTGAGTGGTACTACTCAAGGAGTTAGATGTTAATTAATTAAATTGTCAGTAATTGAATTAATTAACGGGTATTTGATATCTTAAACATAGGGAGATACTTGTACTCATAATAGGTGGATCACATATTTAAATATGGGGTTGGTGAGGTAGATTAATAAGGATCCTTTAGTGGAATGGATCTTCATTAATGGATCGGGCATTGATCCATTGGGTGGCCAAGACCCAACTCCTCATGGTCCCTATTGTAGCCCTATATATACCCATGGAGTCATGAGACCAAGGGATACAATTCATCCAACACAAGAGAACCCTAAGCCTCTCCTCTCTTCCTCTCCCTCTCCCTTCTCCCTCCTAGGTCACCCGGCGGTAGGAAGAAAGGAAGGAACTCTCCTTCTTTTCTTCTCATCTTCTTCCCTACTTCTTGGTCGGCGATCAAAAGGACAAGGAGGAGTCCTTCTCTTCCTTTTGTGGTGCGCGGCAATAAGAAGGCAAAGAAGAAGTGGTCGGTTGTGGAGGAGACATAGCTTCTTGGTGGTGTTGGTGCCGCAAGCAAGAAGAAGGGAGAAGAAGTGGTCGGCTAGGGTTGGTGAAGGAGAGATCTCTTTATCTTCTTCTTCCTATTCCTCTTCTCCTCTTG
The DNA here is from genome assembly GCA_024364735.1 of Boesenbergia rotunda. NCBI lineage: Eukaryota > Viridiplantae > Streptophyta > Magnoliopsida > Zingiberales > Zingiberaceae > Boesenbergia > Boesenbergia rotunda. The sequence continues at coordinate 216,219 of JAGFNQ010004011.1, read as the reverse complement.
GCTGGCGCATCCTTGGAGCAAGGAAGAGGGCCAGTGGCTTGAGGTGAAGGAGGTGTGGGTCGGCGACACTAGGTAAAGGAAGGAGGAGATCTTTTTGTATTTGTGGTTGGCGCAAGCAAGAGGTTGGAAGGGTTCCTTGGTGACTTCGGTTCTTGGTAGATCGTCGCCCACACGACGTCCAAGAAGGGTGGGGTCATACAATAGAAGATTGCGAGGTAAACGGGAAGGTATATCTTCTCTCATGGCTCCTTTGATCTTGTTTATTATTGTATGCTAATTGTTGATTATTGTTCATCATTTTATGTTGATAATAATCTTGGACCCCGATGATAAACACAAAAATCGGTGATCCACTTATCGTCTATTCCGCGGCTAATCGGTTGGACGAGATTGATCGCTAGAACAACACGTTTGTTCAAGCAGTCGCTCGAATCGGTTAGCACAATAATGAGACGGTCGTTTGGGAGATTGTTCTCCATTCGGATTAAAATTTTAATTCGTGGACATGGAGAGGTTTCCCATGAGCGACGCGGTATCCACAAGGAAACCCAACAAAGCCGTCTACCACAAACTCATTCTTAGTCTCAACACTAGACCATCTCAGCCACATACGCTCATTCTTAGTCTTAGCGCCAGACCGTCTCAGCTACAGACTCTCTACGTCACAACAACAGACGATCTCGGCCAAAGACTCTCTATGTCTTAGCATCAAACCATCTTGGCCACATACTCTACGTCTCAACGTCAGACCATCTCAGCCATAGACTCTCTACATCTCAACGCTAGACTATTTCGACCATAGACTCCACGTCTTACATCAAACTGTCTCGATCACAGACTCTCTATGTCTCAGCGTAGACTATTTCGGCCACAGACTCATTCTTAGTCTCGGCCACAAACTCATTCTTAATCTCATCCATTGACTCATTCTTAGTCTTAGCGCCAAAGCATCTCGACCATAGATGCTCATCCTTAGTCTTAGCATTAGACCTTCTCAACCATAGACATTTTATGCCTCAGCGCCATACCGTCTCGGCCATAGACTCTCTATGTCCCAGCGCCAAACCGCTTCGATCACAGACTCTACGTCTTATTGCTAGACCGTCTCGACCACAGTCTCTTTATGTCTCGGTGCCAGACTGTCTTAGTTACAGATTCTATGTCTCAGTGCCAGACTATCTCAGCCATATACTCTCTACGTTTCAGTACCAGACTATCTTGGCCACAGACTGTCTACACCTCAGCTCCATACCCTCTCAGCCATAGACTCTCTATGTATCAGTGCTAGACCGTCTCGGCCACAGACTCTATGTCTCAGTGCCAAATCATTTTGGCCACAGACTCTTTATATCTAAGCACCTGACTGTCTCAGTCACAGACTCTCTACCTCTCAACACCACACCATCTTGGTCACAAACTTCTTATTAGTCTCAGTGCCTGACTCTTAGATAGTCACACAACAGACTCCACTATCAGTCTCAGTGTTAGATCATCTTGACTATAGACTCTCTATGTCTCAGTACAGACTATCTTGGTCACAAACTCTTTATGTCTTAGCGCCAAACCGTCTTGACCATGGACTCCTTATTAGTCTCAACATCTAAATCTCAGATAGTCACAACCACATACTATACTATTAGTTTCAGTGTCAGACCGTCTCGGCCATAGACTCTCTACGTCTCAACATCAGACCATCTCAGCCACAGACTCATCCTTAGCCTCAACCCTAGACCACCTCGACCACAAACACTTTACATCTCAGTGTCATACCATCTCGACCATAGACTCATCGTTAGTCTCAATGCCAAACCATCTTGGTTATAGAATCATTCTAAGTCTCAGCACCAGACCCTTGTCATCTCGGTGACGGACTCCTTATTAATCTCAGCGCCGAACTCCCAGATAGTCACGACAACATGCTCCTTATCAGTCTCAATGCTAAACTCCCATTGTCTTGGTCATAAACTCCCTCTCAGTCTCATCATCAGATCATCGCAGTTTGGGTCATAGACTCCCTCTCAGACTCAGCGTTAGATCTCTTGCAGTTTGAGTCACAAACTCTCTCTCAGTCCTAGCGCCAGACTCTCTCACATGTCATAACTATAGAAATGCTCGGATTTCCATACTACAGGCTCGGAGTTTCACTTCTCGACTCCTCGGTCAGAAGACATATAGCCTCACGATAAGCTCAGAATCCCTAGGATTCCCTTACGACAAGTTTCGAACCTCTAGTCCCGTGCTAGTAATCCACCTTACAATAGACAATGATTCCTTCCCCGACTTCTTATTCAGAAGTAACTCATCCTTACAACAGGCACAACTATTATTTCCTCCATCTAGCCACAACACGATTGTTCAGTTAGTAGGACTAACGTCTCCTTCGACTAAACATGAAGGGGAGGTTTGTGATGTAGGGTGGATTGGGCTCCACATGGATGGGGGCATTTTAGGGTTTTACATTGCTTCATCTTTTGAGGGTTTAGAGAGGGAAGAAAGAAGGGGATCAGTTCATGAGGGGCATGCCGCCAACACCGGGTGAAGCTCCTTCACTCTTTCCCCACACCATCACGTTGCCTCCTTCGTCGTTGTTGACCTCACATCCTCCATTGCTCAAGCTGCTACACTCTGAGCATGACCTCCTTCATCGCAGCTAGCAACATCGATTCCTGCCATTCGTCACTGCTAGCACGCTACTTCCCCACCTTCACCTTTGCCGGTGTCACCTCCTTCTCTCGGTGCACACCTGACCGTTGGAGCCACCCCATTTTTCCAAGGCCATTGTCTCCCAACGACTCTACACCCGAAGCCATCCCTTCTTCAGGGCATTGTGCTTCTCTCTGTGGAAGCTCGACTGCTGAAGTCGCCCCCTTCTCGTTAGTTGACACAAGCTAGGTTTCCTCACCTCTCCTCTCTCGCCAATCCAGGCCTCACCTCTCGTTGTCATTGGCCTTTCTTCTCTCGTCATCAATGCCGCTAACCTCTCCTCTCTCAGGCTTGGCCGCTAGTCGTGCACCCTTGTCGCGCTCTTCCTCCCTCAAGGTCCTCATCAACAACCGAAACACAGCTCCCTCTCCAACCATTGTCCCTGGTCCAAGCTCATAGATTACCTCTTCTTGACACACGCACATTGAAGCCACAGCTGGCCTCCTAGCCCTCGTTGCTACCTCTGGGTCGTATGTCGCCGTGTTTCCCAAGGATATATGCTTCGTACTTATGGTTCAACACCCTTGGTTGGCCCCCAATCGGCCTCGGGCTCCGTGCCTCATACTTTCGGCTCAATTCCCATAGTTGGCCCCCAATCACCCTCAAGTTTTGTGCCTTCTACTTGGGGTTCAATGTCCAGCTTAACTCCGATTGGCCCTACTGTTTGGACACCTTGACACACATACCACTCCTTGTAGGCTAAGGTATACATATACTTTTACATATGACTACACACATGCATTTACTACTGTTCATATTCTGTATCTCCACTATCAAAGACTGAATTGGGCGTTGGAGTAGGTGCGTCAGGCACCTTGGCTTCCATTCTAACCCTCTCCTGCGCACTTCTACTCCCTGCAAGTTCTCCAGATGATTCGGTCCTCCCTGTAGCACATGACACTGCCATTCTATAGCTTCGATGACCCCACCTCCCTCTAGTTCACAACAACTCAGTCAACACAAAGGAAAGTTTAGCCCCATCATCCTTCGGGTCAAGGCGATTTTGTCAAAATTAGCGACATCTCACTAGTGGCCCTCGCATATAAAGGTCTTTTCTTTATCTTGTTGAGTTCCGAGCAATAATTAAACAATAAAATACTCAGTAAAAAAAAAGAAACCCACTATAGATCTAAGTGAATTATATTCTCCATAATGATAGTTACCATGCATATATATAAGTTAAGACAAAATCCTAACTTTTAGGGTTATTTTATTAGATAAGATATACTCGCCGCCACTAAGTCTCATCAAATAAAATTTTATAAAATGTTGCCAAATCTTATCTAATAAAACTCAAATAAAACAATGTCTAATAACATAGTTAAATCTTATCCACTAAGATATTATCTATAATGTGGGTTTTATTTGGTTTAGATTTATTTGAAAAACCTAAATAAATATTAGAATGATCATTAATCTAATAAGTTCAAGATTCAATTAGATTAACTCATTAATTCAATAAATTTAAGATCTAATTAGAGTAATCCATTAATCCAATAATATCCAATTAGATTAAAGTGATACTTTGATTGTATTCTCAACAATCCTTCCTTAAACAAAGTATTATCATTAAACTAACAAGTTTAAAATCCACAACTAATTTTAGACTTAAACATAGACCCATTGTATGTTAGTCATACTAAAATAAAAAAAACTTCAAAATTAATGTGCTCTCTATGTGTGACCCAATAGATTCTCATAACGTTGGCAGTGACTCTAAAATCACATTTTAAAAGCACAAGCAATGAGTAGCATCTAGCAATGCATCATTGTTATCTAAGTGATGAGAATGACGTAGATCTGACTTAACCTATCTATTACTATTTTATTATATAACTTAGTCATTTTATTTATGATATCTAGATTGATTTATGAGGCATAGATCATATCATCCTCTCATCAATCTATGTGTTTCTTGATCTCTAAGTAGACCTAATTAAATAAGCTCAATATCTCATTTGACTTATTTAAATATGATCATGCATTTCAGTAGTCTTACTCAATTAAGGGAGTCACAGATATTACTTTCGTTATATGGAAGAGACAAATTACATCTACATCACTCACATCCCTTACATAATTTATTATATACCTAGTGAACATGATCTTATTACAGGTGATGTTTTTTTATACTAAAGTATACAACTTTTTAGGTAGGGAACCATAGTGATGAATTCAGGTCAAGGGAATGTTTACACCAATAGTTACTATGAGAATGTTTATGATACTCATATAACAATTCATGAAACATTCTCATGGCGGATTAATTCGATATATATTCTTTAATATATACTCACGTGTTAACTTGATATCTTATATCCATGATTTGTAAAATTAATTTATCAGTTAACCTACTGTTGGTGCCCTGGTTAGTTTTGATGTGATCAACCAAGTTAAGTTAGGTCATATTGGTTTTGATCCCTTTGTCTAAGTGTGCAGGAACTTAGGAGCGGAGGAAGTCGAGCGTAAGATGCAGTGGATGAGAAGGATTGCACGGGGAAGTGAGCCGACGGGCTCGGTACATCTGAGGGACGCGAAAACTGCGAAAGAGTACACCGATGGAGTGAGAAGGACGTGCACGACGTCCGAGGGATGAGAAGACGAAAGGAAGGATGCTCGAGGAGTGAAAGGTCGGAGTTGGGTTCGGGTGAGTGTAACTCCGGTTGGCTAGAAATCACCCAAGAAGATCGGAAGTTAGGTTGGAGAGTGGTCAGCAGTTGCTGACCAAAAAGGCCATTCTCGGGCGCCCGTAAGCTTACGAGCGCCTGGCCTCTCGAGCGCTTGTGAGTCAACAGGCGCCCAAGAGGCTATGTTTAGCCTTTTGCGAACGTTGCACGATAGATAAGAGTTAAGCCACGTGTCAGGCGCCTAAGAGCACTCGGGCGCACTATAAGTGCTACGTCAGCAAACAGATAACTTTGACCGGGGCTATAAATGGGCCCCTAGAGCTCAGTTTTCAATCATCCATCAACTGCAAACAACTCAGTTATTAGTTTTCTTCTGTCTTGTGCTTCAACGTCTATAAAAGGCTTCTCCGCCAAAAGGAGATTTTGATAGTAAGCTTCAGTCATCTTGGATTAGCAACAACCTAGGTTACAACCAAGTAAATCTTAGCCTTTTATTAATTTAATTAGTTTATGTTTGTTTTAACTGATTTTCGCAACTAATCTGAATTCTTTGTGAGACCGCACAAAAGATTGATTTTTATTTTACAGCGACAATTCACCCCCCCCCTCTTGTCGGTCCACCTCGACCCGACAAGTGGTATCAGAGCCAGGACTCTGTAGAAGGACTAACCGCCAACTGCAGCCAATTTTAAAGAATGGTTGGATCGGTGATCTACTCGCCGAAGTTTGAGGGGGAGCTCGGAGCATGGAAAAGAAAAATAAAGGTATTTTTTACTACTGATTATGAATTATTATTAATAATGAAAAATAGTTTTTCAGCTCCAAAAGATAACGAAAAAAAATCAAGGAACCTGACTCCTGGAACAAAAAGGAGCAAGTTGACGCAATAGCAAATGGAAAGGCGAAATTCTATTTGTTGACCGTCCTTCACGAACAAGATGTCAATCGAATCGGCAAGTATGACTCGGCAAAGGAACTTTGGGAAAAGTTCCTGGAATTGCACGAAGGCACATCGGAGGCAAAACTAGCATGATGAGACATCCTACGAAGCCAGCTTACCAACCTCTAAATCGAAGATGGACAGTCAATTGCTCAACTGCACGCCAAGGTAAAGGAACTAATCATGAGTCTTGAGAATCTCAGAGAAAAGGTATCAAGTCACGAAGCTCAACGGTACAGACTAAATGCCTTCCCGAGAACCCCAGATTGAACCTCAGTAATCGACGCATATTTTATTTCAAAAGATTTTGAGGTAAGTACTCTAGAACAACTATTTTCGATTTTACAGCTTCACGAATCTCGGTGTGTAGGGAAGAACAGGAAAATGGATAACGTCGCTCTAATCGCGAGAAGAAACTAGGTAGTGGAGGAGTCGTCAACAGACGATGAAAATATGACGCAGATGGTAAAAAATCTTAAAAGCTTTTTTAAAGGGCTAATAAATATTCTAAGTCTCAGGGTAAAAGACGATCGCCGAAGAAGCGAACAGCCCGATGCTATAACTGTAAAGAGGACGGTCATCTAAAAGATCAGTGTCCCAAACTAAAAAACCAGCCAAAGAAGAAGAAGACGCTAAAAGCCACCTGGGACGAGACCTCGTCTGATGAATCGGAAGCCGAAGAATACGTTGGACTTGCGTTGATGGCAAATCATCAAGAGGAAATTACTGAAGAAGGGGGAGCTACGTCATAGGAAAGTAGTGACGAAGGAGGAGTCCCTCTTTTCGAAAGCGACCCGGTAAGTGAGGTATATTTCCTCCCTCACGATCAACTGTACTCAGGTATAAAAGCAATGCTTAAAGCTATTCTAAGATTAGAAAAAGATAATCAAAAGTGAAAATTAAATTGACTAATGCATGCTCTTCTGATGGTTCTAATAAACTAAAAAATGATATTGTTAATTTGAGAAATTTAGTTGAAAAATTAGAATTTGATATTACATGTTTACGCCAAAAGAAAAATAGTTATACTGATAATCCAAACTGTTATATTAAAAAATCACAGGGGCCAACATAGAAAAGTGTCCAAGAACTATATACCTGCAAAATTCTTAATTAACCCTACAGACAGGAACTTGTTTTGGATTCCTAAATCTTTACTATATTAATTTTTACTCGGTATATGTTTGAGTTCTTACAGTTTTTTTCAATAGATTATTTAGTGTCTTTGAAAAATAAATAGCAGTCAAATTTTAAATTGATAAAATTATTTTCATATTTTTTTCTCAATACATAAATATTTTCTTTACATACATTGAATTTTTGAGATTTTTCTGATATTTTTCAAATTTTCACAATTTTATGTTCGAAATTCAAATTTTAAATTTTAAAAATAGATAAAAAAATTATTTTCCTAGATCTGATTTTTTTCGAGTCTAGATATGATCAGTAGACCCTCGATAAAATCTCACTCGAATTTTTTTATGTGCTTTTGAATTTTAAATAGTCATTCTTCAAAATTCTACTCAACCAATATTTGATTTATTTTCGGACACTGATAAAGTTTTTAACGTCAAAAATTTTTATACAAGCTCAAAACTCTTTTCCCCATTGATACAAAAAATTTCAGATTTTTCTAACATGTTTTCAGATTTTATGAATTTTTTTATTAAAATTTGTTTTTTAATTTTTAATTTCAAAAGAAAATTATTTCGACAGATTTTTTCCCCCTAACAAAAATAAAAAAAAACAAAAAAAAATGCTTAGGAATTATTTCATTTATATTTTTTTTCCTTCCCTAGCTTTTGATGTGCCCCATTTTTTTACTGTGATCAAAGGGGGAGAGTAACATAAGTTCAGGAGAGGTTGTAATGTTTTATTTGCAAACATCTCTTTTATACTTAATGTTTTAATTTCCAAATATTTCTTTCATGCTTAGTCTTATTTCTTTTAGTTTAATCCAAACTGAAATTGGGTTGATACACATCAAAAAGGGGGAGATTATTGGTACCCTAGTTAGTTTTGATTTGATCAACTAAGTTAAGTTAGGTTTTATTGGTTTTGATCCCTTTATCTAAGTATGCAGGAATTTAGGAGCGAAGGAAGTCGAGCGTAAGATACAGTGAACGAGAAGGATTGCATGGGGAAGTGAGCCGATGGGCTCGGTGCATTCGAGGGATGCGGAAACTGCGAAAGAGTACACCGGTGGAGCGAGAAGGACGTGCGCGACGTCCGAGGGATGAGACGCCAGAAGGAAGGATGCTTGAGGGGCGAAAGGCCGGAGTTGGGTTCGGGTGAGCTTTACTCTGGTTGGCTAGAAAACACCCAAGAAGACCGGAAGTCAGGCTAAAGAGTGGTCAGCGGTTGCTGACCAAAAAGGCCACTCTCGGGCGCCCGTAAGCTTACAGGCGCCTGGCCTCTTGGGCACCCGAGCACTAGGCACCCGAGCGCTCGGGCGCCCAAGAGGCTATGTTTAGCCGTTCGCGAACGTTGCACGTTGGATAAGAGTTAAACCACGTGTCAAGCGCCCAAGAGCACTCGGGCGCCCTATAAGTGTCACTTCAGCAAATAGATAACTTTGACCGGGGCTATAAATAAGCCCCTAGAGCTCGGTTTCCAATCATCCATCAACTGCAAACAACTCAGTTATTAGTTTTCTTCTATCTCGTGCTTCAACATCTGTAAAAGGCTTCTCCGCCAGAAGAAGATTTTGATAGTGAAGTTCTGCCGTCTTGGATTAGCAACCACCTAGGTTGCAACCAAGTAAATCTCTGTATCTTAGCCTTTTATTAGTTTAATTAGTTTATGCTTGTTTTAACTGATTTTTACAACTAATCTGAATTTTTTGTGAGACCGCACAAAAGATTGGTTTTTATTTTTTAATGACAATTCACCCCCCCCCACCCCTCTTGCCGGTCCACCTCGACCCGACACCTACATACTAGTCTCAATATATTAATATTGCCCTTGTATATTAATACTTAACTAGGACCTAGTGTGACTTTAGAACAGTGTTCTATATATTGTTGGTGCTAGAAGCACTAATTGAATCTTATTTTGATATTAACAAAGGGTTTAAAGTTAAGTGTTAATTGTAATCTAATAAGTTACTCTAAGTATGCAGAAAAGTCCTAATTAAGCTAGGCAATAAGTCTTGGCTTAGAGCTGGGCAAAGAAGGCCTAACCGAGGGTTGGGTACTAAGTTATGGCCGAGGGTTGAGCACCGAAGACCTGACTGAGGGCTGGGCAACGAAGTCCTAATCTAGAGGATCGGACAAAAGACTTGGCTGATCGAGGACAACAGACAAGAGTCGAGATGGGTCGATGATTGACATCGCGAGTGTTGGGAATGATCGGATGGCTAGAGAGGGTGAATAGCTTGTTGTCATTCTACCGTCAATTCTTTCTACAAGTGTTAGTTTTGAACAAACGGAAACAAAACAAAATAATGAAATCAAGAATATAAACGCTAACACTTATCATTTATGTGGTTCGGAGATTGCTTGCTCATACTCCACGGCGTGTCCTTGAGGTGGACGATCCCTCAATCTGTCAGTGGATTAATCCCTGGCAATCTCTAGCTAAGCTTTGTCTTTCTTGGTGGAGAACAACCTCTCACAATTCTCTCTTCCCCTTTACAGGATTGAGAGTTAGGTTTGAGAAAGAGAATAAGCTTTGAAAGCTTTAGGCACGAAACAAGATTTTCAATCACAACTTCGCAACCTCTTCATGCCCCAAAGTTTCCCTTTAAATAGAAGAATGAGCTGTTAACAAACCAACTCAGCCCCGACATCAGTCGACTGGTCTCAACCCCAATCAACTGATGCGCAACCAATGGCTAGCCAAATGGCTAGATTTTGAACAAACCAGTCGAATGCTCTTTGCTATTCGAAACCACTAGAAAGATTAGTTGACTGGTGTCTCTACTAGTCGACCGCTCTCAATACACACTCATCCTCTCCGGAGTTTCCTTTTGAAGCTCTCTTCCTTTGGCTCTCATCCCTCAGATGCATCCAAGCCCTCAGCTTGTCCTGATGTCATCCTTCGTGTATGCCTTGAAATCTGCTTCGCTCCGTTGCTCCTTGTCCGGCGGTCCCTCGGATGCACCATCCTTCACCGACTCAAAGACCCGAGCATCTGGATAAGATCTCCCACATGTGTGTTCCACCAAGTCCTGCATGACTCAAATACACATCAAACCAATATGAAATCTTAACATAAACATATTGACACACACATGAAAACTTATGATCATACCAATCAAACTTGGGTCGATTGCATCAACAGCGAGTTCCAGAGTCGAGATCGGAGGTTAAGCAAAATTCCAACTGGGGATTGGCAACAGGTAAACTCTCCTGAGATGAGTAGGTGAGGATGCGTTCCTTGGAAGAGGGAATAGTAGGCGTTGGTCCGACCTAAGATTTTGGTCGAAACTTAAAAGTCAAGACCGTATAGCCCAAGCTCTCTAATGCATTTATTTTATTATACATATATTTTTCTTGTGATTTTCTAACTTTGTTTTGTAGAAAAATAAAGGTAAGGGAGATTGGAAACCTAGGTTTTGTTGAGGCAATCGGCCCAAGAATGATCAGGAAGATCATAGTTTTGATGTGTGCGTCAATAAATTTAAGGTTAGGGTATTATGTTGTATTTGATATATGTGTGATTCAGTTTGCAGGAATTGGAGAATCACACATGGAGAACACATCCGAGGGACGAGAGCCGAGGGAGGAGGACTCCAAGGGCAAGCCGGGAAGTGGACTTCAAGGGCACACGTGAAGGGTGGCATGGAGGCAAGCCAAGGGAAGTCTTGTGTGCGCATCTGAGGGATGAGAGCCAGAGGAGGATGACTTCAAGGGGCGAGCCAAGGGAGTGAACCTGAAGGCACACGTGAAGGAGAGTGTTAAGAGTGGCTATAAGTGAGTGGGTAGTCGACTGGCCAGAGGGCAGTCGACTGCCAAAACTCACAGAAGGTTTTCAGCCTTCTACCAGTCAACTGGCCAAGGGGCAGTCGACTGGTGACCCCCCAAAAACTAGTCGTTGGCTAGCAATTAATGCTAGGACAGTCGACTGCCCCAGGGGCAATCGACTGGTGTGGGTCTGGACAACGTGCGAGGTTGTCCTGTTCTCTTATAAAAGGAGTACTTTTTCGCACGTGAACGGTACGGTTTTACACTGTAACGAAGTGCTATTCGTGCATAGAGTATTCAGATCTTCCTCTCTCTCTAATCATTACATTCTGTAAAGAGGAAGACAACGCCTTTGTAAAGGTTTCTCCATCTGAAGGAGACTTTTCATAGTGGAGGTGGAGTACGCACGTGGATCCTTGGATTAGTCACCCATTCGGGTGGATACCAAGTAAAAACACTCTGAGTTAGCATTGCTTTTTTGCTTTCATATATTTTTGTTTGTATTCCGCTAACAATCTTGTAGAGAAAACGACGAAGAAGTTCTATTCACCCCCCCCCTCTAGCAACGTTTTTCGATCTATCAATTGGTATCAGAGCCGGTTCGCTTCGGAAGAACTCACCGTCGACCGGAGCAAAGTAAATGGCGTTTCAAGAGGGATACAGCACTGCACGGCCACCCTTCTTCAACGGGAACGACTTCGCATACTGGAAAGGTAGAATGCAATACTATCTTATGAATGACATTGAAAACTGGATTAGTATTGTAGATGGATTCGATGCACCCGTCGACGAAAGTGGAGAGCCAACACCAATGAGAGTGTGGTCGAAGGATGTCATGAAGAGGGCGCAGTCAAATGCCAAGGCCACCACCACACTTCAGTGCGGGCTCTCAAAGGAGCAACTCAACAAGGTGGGGCCATTCAAGATCGCCAAAGAGTTGTGGGACAAACTTGTTGAACTGAATGAAGGGTCCAACGAGTCCAGAAGGGCAAAGAAGGACTTGCTCGTTGCTCAACTCCAACCCTATCCATGAAGACCAATGAAACTGTTAGCCAGCTGCATGGAAGGGTGAAGGAGATCATCAACGAACTCCATGTGATTGGAGAGAAGATTGAAAACTGGGATCTGGTAAGGTACGTCTTGCAATCTTTCCCAATAATAACTTTGTAGGCATCAATGGTTGATGCCTACAAAGTATCAAGGGATTTGTCAATAGTAAAATTAGATGATCTATTTTGTGAATTTGAACTGCACGAGCAAGCTAATGTGTCGGCCAAAGAGAAAGGTATAGCTTTATTGCAAAAAAGGAGAAGAAGAAGAGGAAGGAGAAGAAGAAGGTGGTCTACTCCTCTTCATCCGACTCAAAGGAGTCCAGTGCCTCTATGTATAGCGACCAAGAGGCTTTCATGGTAAAAAAATACGTAGGGCTTTCAAAAGTTTTTCTAACAAGTCTTATGCTAGGAAAGGACCCAAAAGCAAAGGTAAGGCAAAGGACATCATCTGCTACAACTGCCACCAAGAGGGACACATGAAGAACGAGTGCCCTCCACTAAAAAGAAGAGATGAAAAGAAGGAGGAGAAGAAGAAAGGTGACAAGAAGAGGTCGAAGGGAAAGGAGAAGAGTGCCACCAACCTCAAGGCAACTTGGGATGATCCATCATCCTCGGAGAAAGAAGAGAAGCAAGTGTCTCACTTTACTCTCATGGCAGTGGACCACTCAGAGTCATCAGATGATGAGAGAAGTTCAAGCAGTGATAAAAGCGAATCATTATCATCCGAGTCAGAAGCTTCGGTAAGTGAGGTATACAGCTTACCCTCCTCTACCTTAGTTAAAATTATTTCTAATACCAACATGGATTTAGCTAAAGCTAGAAGTAAGATTAAGGACTTGAAAGATGAAATTGTCATGCTTAGAGTAGAGTCTACAAAGCTTAAGGAAGACTTGCATGCTTGTTCTCTTATATCACATGATTCATGCTTTGAAATTGAAAATAGAGAACTAAGGAAAAAGGTAGAAGACCTCACAAAGGCACTTAGGAAATTTCAGGTGGGCTCTAGCAACTTAGATATGATAATTAACAGTCAAAGGGCCGCCTATAACAAGGCTGGATTAGGATATAGGACAAAGATCAAGGAAGTGGCCTTTGTCTCACTCATGGGTAGGATTGGTGCATCTAGGAGACAAGGGACTAAGGGAAACATCAAGAGGGCGTGGGTACCTAAGAAATTTTTAAATGATACTTGTGGATCAAAAATTTGGGTACCAAAAGAGTATGTTTTTCATGTTGTATAGGTGAAGGTGAAGGAGGCCTCAACCATGTGGATAGTAGATAGTGGGTGCTCAAGACATATGACCGGAGATGTGAGCAAGTTCACTACTATTAGCTACCTAAGAGAAGGGACGGTCTCCTTTGGAAATAGTGGAAAACTGAAAATAATTGGTAGGGGCACCATTGAGGTATCTCCTACAATCTCCGTCCATAAGGTACTTTTAATTAAAGACATGAAATTTAATTTACTTAGTGTAAGTCAGTTATGTGATGCGGGCTATAGGGTTGAATTCCATGCTAGGAAGTGCCTAATAAAACAAAATGAATCCGATAATGTCATACTAGAAGGGTATAGAGAGGCTAACTTGTATTATCTTGATCTTGCTTATGCTACTAACAATTTACCTAAGTGTCTCATATCTAAAGAAGAAGAAGGGTGGTTGTGGCACCGAAGACTTGGGTATATAAACATGAGAAGCATTGCAAGAGTGGCCAAGGAGGAGTTGGTGAAGGGGCTACCTATGATCAAGTATGAGAAGACCAAATTGTGTGATGCATGCCAAGAGGGTAAGCAATCAAAATCATCACACAAAGGTAAAACCCTAACCACTACTACTTTACCTTTGGAGCTTTTACATATTGACTTGTTTGATTGTCATAGTACTCCCTCACTAGTAGGGAGTAAATATTGTTTAGTTATTGTAGATGATTTCTCTAGGTTTACATGGGTTTTCTTTATGAAACATAAGGACGATACCTTAGAAATTTTTATAGGGTTCAGTAAAAGGGTAGAAAATGAAAAACACCTTAAAATTAACTGAATTAGGAGTGACCACGGTGGGGAGTTCCAAAATTCAAGTTTCTCATAATTTTGTGTAGAAAATGGGTATAAGCATGAATTTTCATGCCCAAGGACTCCTCAACAAAATGGGGTAGTTGAGAGGAGAAACAAAGCCCTACAAGAAGCAGCTAGGACTATGATTAATGCATATTCACTTCCTAGCTACTTTTGGGCCGAAGCGGTTAATATCGCTTGTTACATTCAAAACCGGGTTTTGGTACATAGGTTCCTAGGCAAAACACCCTTTGAGTTGTGGAATGGGAGAATTCCACAAGTCCACTACTTTAGGGTCTTTGGATGTAAGGTCTATATTCTAAATACCAAAGATGACCTAAGGAAGTTTGAGTCAAAAGCCGATGAAGGAATTCTAGTTGGTTATTCATCCACTAGTAGGGGTTATAGAGTTTACAACAAAAGGACAAAAGTGATTGAGAGTCCTCCAATGTTGACTTTGATGAATCAACAAATACCTACCCTAGAAAAGCCTCAATTGATAAGGATATGGAAGAAGTCAACCCCTTATCCAAAGAATCCAAGATCTACATTTGGAGAGCAATGATCAAGGGGGAGTAAGAAGTACCCTAGAGGATGAAGAAGAAGTAGTCAATGAACCCACAACCTCTAGGCCCTTGAGACATCATCAAGATCACCCAATTGACCAAATAGTGGGTGATGTCACTCAAGGAGTAAGGACTAGGTCTTATTTTAGAGACCAAACTAGTCAAATTGCCTTAATCTCTCAATTAGAACCTAAGTCTATTGATGAAGCATTGGGAGATGTAGATTGGGTCTTAGCAATGCAAGAGGAGCAAAATCAATTTGAGAGAAGTGAGGTTTGGGATTTGGTTCCTAGACCCAATGATTGCACCATTGTAACCACAAGATGGGTCTTTAGGAACAAACTATATGACCAAGGCAAAATCACTAGGAACAAGGCTAGATTGGTAGCTAGGGGATTTAACCAAGTTGAGGGATTAGACTATGATGAGACTTATGCCCCAGTAGCTAGATTAGAGTCCATTAGAATTCT